>JAWPHD010006772.1:0-139516 GCA_037043455.1 Cyrtodaria siliqua
GAACGATGACGTCATCGCGCCATTTTATCATATATGGTATATTGACTAAGTACATTTTAAACCAAAGAAAATCACTGCAAATTGAATAAAATAAATATACAGATATAAAATGTATACATTGTATGATTGTTTTTCACTTGCTGTGATTTTCTTTGCTTTAAAAGACATTTTGTCAGTATGCCAGATATGGTAAAAAGGCGCGATGACGTCATCGTTCCAAGATGGCCGCGTCCATTTATGTTTCTTTGCAACTTTTCAATAGATCATATCTCCTTTATTGTTCATGGCATTTTGATAATTCTTTCAGCTTTTTTCAAGTTTTTCAGAGATCTTTAAAATAAACCTTGTTTGAAAATAGTGCATCAACCCCTTTAAGAACATAACTATGTTCTAGAACAATGAATCAAGAACAGTTCAGGAACGGTTCTTGAGTATAAGAACAGAGTTTTGCAGGGGAGGGGGCGCTCTTATTATGGTTCAAATTTTCAATATCTTTCCCGACTGTTTCCTTATAGAATTTCTGTATGGCGATCTTTTACTATGACACCGATATTGACTAAACCTAAACCCGACTGTATACTGAGTATATCATTGTCATCACTATGTATCTGTATGATAATATACAATTATGGACTTTTCAGCTGTTATACATGATGTGATATGCACCAAAAAAATCATTATTGACCGAGGCGATAGCCGAGGTCAATAATGATTTTTTGGTACATATCAACATCATGTATAACAGCTGAAAAGTCCATAACTGTTTTATTATATAACCCTCAATTTACAATTATATAAAACAGGTCAATATCAAAAAAACAATTATATAAAACAGGTCAATATCAAAAAAACAGGTCAATATCAAAAAAACAGGTCAATATCGCTAGATATTTTTTCTAAAAAATTACTTTTTAGCCAATGAAAACGCGTCTATTTATAGGTTATATAATAAACACCGATATTGACTAAATCTAAACCCGACTGTATTCTGAGTATATCATTGTCATCACTCTGTATCTGTATGATAAACACCGATATTGACTAAACCTAAACCCGACTATATACTGAGTATATCATTGTCATCACTCTGTATCTGTATGATAAACACAGATATTGACTAAACCTAAACCCGACTGTATACTGAGTATATCATTGTCATCACTCTGTATCTGTATGATAAACACCGATATTGACTAAACCTAAACCCGACTGTATACTGAGTATATCATTGTCATCACTCTGTATCTGTATGATAAACATTTCTGTTAAACTTGACGGTTACAACACAGGTTGGTTGCGTATGAATTAATAATAATAAAAGTTAAACTAAATAGAAGATAAATAAAGAAAGGAGATAAATAAAAGCGGTAATTTGTATCGATGATGATAACGCTTTAAGGTTTAAGTCATAGACCATACCAGTGTCTCAGTAAAATACTCCCGTGAAAATCCATTACGGTAAAGACGATTTATTTTTTTTGAAGAAGAAGGCAAGGTTTCTTAAAACAGGAGGGGGCGCTTCTATTAGGGAAGGTGCTACTAATAAGGG
Source organism: Cyrtodaria siliqua (assembly GCA_037043455.1). Lineage (NCBI taxonomy): Eukaryota > Metazoa > Mollusca > Bivalvia > Adapedonta > Hiatellidae > Cyrtodaria > Cyrtodaria siliqua. Next base: position 1,550 of record JAWPHD010006772.1, read on the forward strand.
AAATACAACATAGTATTAATGTTACTATAAGCTAGTTACAAAAAGAGCCCAAATTAAAACGATGCAGCTGACAGCTGTGTTTTATTATTTTTAAAAACAAAGGATAAATTTATTTTTGTAATACTGACAATAATAATAATGACGTTATGATGAGACCACTGGTGTTTATAGCTTTAAACATTGTTATCTAGTTGTATTTTCCCATAAATCCACTAAAGCCTTTGTAAAATAACCTCACACTCTCAATTTGCAATAAATATTTGATTTGCGACCTCTGTGCATTCATTAAGGTTTTGTATCAATTCTGTTTATTGCTAATTGTGGTCCAATACAGCCAATTTTCATTACTGCTAACTGTATTATGGCATTCCCAATTCCCATTCTGTATTATGGCATTCCCAATTCCCATTCATTAGCTATTCAAGTGAAGATTCCCTCCCTCATGACTTCATAAATAAAACTTCACATCAAATAAACGATGATGAGTTTGTAATACCTCAAGTAATGTTTTATAAGTAGTTGATTGTGCAGCAAACTGCCTGTTTCGCAGGCACTTCCATGTTAACGAGTTGCTAATTGCTAAACTTCAACTGTTTTGAAACACGATCCTCATTACTTATGTTGTATGCATGCTGTAAGTGGATCAAAGCCTGCATGTCAGAACAACATTCATCAGAATTTCATCATTGTTGGAAGAAAGTGAAGTCATCGATATCCCTAGCCGCTGCAGCCTTATTGTTAAAACAAAGAACAAAAACACCTCCAGGCCACTATAAGGCAATTATCATAAGGATATCTGGATCAGTATTTTAAAATGTTATCTGGAACAAAAAATGAATAAAAATGACAATCTTGTTTCCATAGAAACACAAACTGTTTTAATAGGAGAGATCTGCAATACAAGACCAAGAGACATGTCCAGCTAATGGTATAGATAATTATGCCACAGCTAATGGTATAGATAATTATGCCAATTTGCATTTTCTTGAAAGCATGATAGTCAATTTGCCAAAAGCAAAACTCCAAGCTAGGTGCATAGTTATTAAAAGGTATCTAACTTTCTACATACATTAAAAGTGTCAATTCTTATGGATGGTGGGAGGTAGACATTATTAACTGGTTATACTCCATCAAGAAAAATCAACTGTCACACATAGCCTTAAATAAGCTGAAAATGACATAAAACACCATTGAAGCATGTATTAACATCCTGATCCATTTGGTACTATTGTATGAGCTATAAGTAACACAGTTGTGTGAAATCCTCAAAACAGTTTGTTTGTATGGTGTTTTATGTCATTTTCAACACATGTAAGGTTACATATGACGGTCGATTTCTTCTGTTTTTTGTGGTACAGGCAGACCACCCCCATTTCCTGGGTAGAACCCGCACTGTACACCTCCAGCCATCCGTAAGAATCGACACTTTCCTCACTTACAAGTCGAGCTCACAGTGGGATTGGAACCAGCAGCTGTCAGAGGCGAGAAGGTTTACAACGCAACGTTGTTAACCCCTTGGCCACGGAGATGCTCAAATCAGACAAAAAATATTTCATTTCATGAACAATCAACTTGCTAGCATCAGTAAAGCTATTGGCCCCTTCTTCTTGAGACAATTGTGGTAAAGTCAGTCATGCGCAACCACTAAATTCTACTTAGCGAATCGCTTAGAATGCCAATTAATTTATAGGCAACTTTGTATTTTTGAGAAAAGAGACAAAAAAACGGTCATGCAGAATGTTTCTAAAATGTTGCGCACAGTTTTCATTATAGAAGAAAAAAATCAGACATGTAATATTCTATATTTTTTTTTTTTTGAAATACTCTATTTTATGCACTGATCAATTTGCTAGCAGAGAGTCGTTTTACCTTTGAGATATAAGGCAGAATCAGTCCCGCAGATTGTAAATTTCTCTTCACTGGCGGCAACAAAAACAGATTGAAAGGGTAATAACAAAGATTCATTGTGTCCAAATTTCACATAAATACTAAGGCAGGCTCGGAGAAAATGTCATTTTTGTATAAATATTCCTATATAACTTGAATAAAATTCAAAATGCCATGGCATTTTTTAACTCTGATGACTCTGAAAAACACAAACTTGATAAAGGTCTACCCAAGGAGTGACAGTTCATTACCAATAAAACATAGTTTTAGAGAAGATGATTCAAGTTTCTTAAATGTCAGTCTTATAATTTTTTTTTAGGAAAGGCAGCCATTTTGGAAAAGCACTGGAGCATTGTTGTCCAGTTTCTTTCATATTATATATTGAAAGTGATTCAAGAGTTTGTTGTCATTCATAACTCTTCACGTCCCAGTGGTGGCCAATTTAACAAAGACCAAAACAAAAACATGAACTTGATAGTTTAGTACCTAGCAATCAATTCTTAAAAAGAGCTCTTTGTTTGTTTTTTGCTATTTTAAGTTATGTGGGCCATCTTGAATGTCAGAGCAATCATATAGCATAAGCTCTGGCTGCCTTTGGCCTGTATAGATACAGAGCCCCAGATAAGATGCATATCTGCGTAAAATACCCCCGAAAATATTAAACAAGAGGTCAATGACCTTGAAGCTCTACTGATAGGTTTTTGATAGCTAGATCAGCATTCCTGTGAAGTTTCATTAAAATCCGTCAAGTAGTTTGTGAGGAGTAGTCACTACAAGTTTTCATTATATAACTCTATGTAAACAAAGATGGCCACTGGCAGCCATGTTTAAAGTCAAATCAAAATAATTTTTGACAAGGATCAACATCATGTCATACTGATCATTTTAGAAAAAGTTCCATATCAATATCACTTACAGTTTTCAAGAATTGAATGAATGTTGTTGAACACAGTATAGGTTATTTAGAGCCGCCCCAGAGAGAGGGGAAGGATACATAGAAATCCGGGAACCTGCCATACTGTTATTATTGAATAGATTCCTATGGTTCTTTTACGTGCTCGGAGGATAGACCGATGCACGGGACCGCCCAGTTTACGTCCCCATCCGACGGATGAGGCTAAGGGAAAGTGTCTTGCCCAAGAACACACCGACGGAACTCAGTGGCACCACGGAGGATTGAACCCGGGATCTCCGGTTACAAATCCGCCGTGCTACCGACTACGCCATGTCAGTTTTCAAAAAGTAGTCGCTACAAACTTGCATTTTGAAAATCAATTTTTTAGCCATGGTGGCAATCTTTTCAATTTCCGGCCGACCTGAAAGTTTGCTAGGACCAATTAGACATCAAGAGCAACATTCCTGTGAAGTTTCATGAAATTCCGTCGAGTAGTTACAGAGGAGTAGTCGCTACAAGTTTTTACTAGATAACTCTATGTAAACAAAGATGGCCACTGACAGCCATGTTTAACATCCAATCAAAACGATTTTCTACAAGGACCAACATCATGTCATGCTGATAATTTTAGAAAAAGTCTCATATCAATATCACTTATAGTTTTCAAGAAGTAGTTGCTACAAACTTGTTTTTTGAAAATCCATTTCTAGCCTTGGCGGCCATCTTGAATTTCCAGCGGACCTGAAGTTTTGATAGGATCAATAAGACATCAAGAGAAACATTCGTGTGAAGTTCCATGAAAATCCGTGAAGTAGTTTCAGAGGAGTAGTCGCTACAATTTTTCATTATATAACTCTATGTAAACAAAGATGGCCGCTGGCAACCATGTTTAACGTCGATTCAAAATAATTTTCGACAAGGATCAACATCATGTCATTCTGATCATTTTAGGAAAAGACGCATATCAATATCACTAAGAGTTTTCAAGAAGTAGTCGCTACAAAACTTGTTTTTTTGGAAATTTAATTTTAGGCGTGGCGGCCATCTTGAATTTCCGGTCGACCTGAAATTTTGCTAGGATCAACTAGACTTCATGGGCAACATTTCTGTAAAGTTTCATGAAAATTCATTCAGCAGTTTCAGAGGAGTAGTCGCTATAAAAAAAAGTTTACAGACAGACAGACAGACGGACGACGGACACCGCACCATGGCATAAGCTCTGCTGATCTCTGATCAGTAGAGCTAAAAACGCACGATTCATAATTTTCATGCGTACCCAATACCCACTGACAATTTGATTTACAGATAAGGTCAAAATATGCATGACGCGTATCGGCCTTTATTATTGAAGTTTTGAATGTTTACATCAAAGATCGACTGGTTACGATATTCGGTTAAATTTTGGAGATGTGCACTAGTGATTTGCAGCAAATCAGCATGCCAGTCAAAAGAAACGGAAACTCTGGAATTTATATCGGTATCAATCTTGCTTAAACATGATCTTACAATTAAGCAAGCGCTTAGAGATGCTGATAACACAAGTTGTCGTTCTTTTCGGCAAAACGGAAAAAAAAATTGAATGTTTTTTCAACCATCGGCGGTACTAATAGTGAACCCGAAAAAATCGTAAGGCAAATATTGATTGATTTAGTTAATAGTGTATGCATGAAGATAAGTCACGACAGTCACTTTGAAATGTTGCTGTTACATGTAGATTTCATTGAAAAGAAAAGTTTAAATATTTATAGAGTTATGTATGATTACAACTGTGAGTTACTGTAGGTTTCAACAGTTGGAACTACATGGCAATTTGTTCGACGTCATACGATTACCTGCATTGTGCTGTTATGTCCTTTTATAAAGTCTAGACACAATTTACCCCTTAGTTCTGATTTTAGGGAGAAAATATTTCTATGATTACCCCTCACCTGCGGTGAAAATCAGATTTTACCCCTCAAGTTAAAATTTGAGGGGTGATCACTACTGGGGTCCAAAAAATTATCTGGGGCTCTGTAGATATAATGTCATGGTGCTACCCAGGTATCCTGAAATATGCTGGCTACAAGCCCGAAAAACATGCTGTACTGTCAAAATGATAATTTTCATATTAATTCCACACATATTAAAGGGTCTATACAAAAAATCATCTGGTCAAAACAGTTGTCTTTCTCCACTACTCTTTTATTTTCATTTAGTAGTTGGTACATCACAAGGAACAGGACATCACAAGGAATGTTCTGTGTAGTGGGAGAAGAAGCAATCAAAACTACAAGGTAACATACAGATGGATGGCAGATGATGTATTCCTTCATGTGCAGGGCTTGTGTTTCCTCTTCAATAGTTTGTTCTGTTCTGTAAGTATTCAATTTGTTCCTACATGTGATACTTCAATATCCACAATCTGGGACATTTATGAGATTCTATAACCATAAGGTATAAGTGAGGTTTTATCAAATAGGAATGAGGTGTTGTGATGAAACTTGCAGGGTAGGTAGCTTATATGGAAAGGAATCTTGGGATTGCATTTGATGTCGTTGGGGTCAAGGTCACTAGTACTGAAAATAGAAAAACGGTTTACGCTCAATAACTTTCGTTAGGAATGAGGTAAGGCGATGAAACTTGCAAGATAGGTACATGTAGCTTATATGGAAAGAAAGCTTGGGACTGTGTTTGGGGTCACTGGGGTCAAGGTCAAGGTTACTAAAAATAGGAAAATGGTTTTCGCTCAATAACTTCAGTTAAGAATGAGATATTAGAATGAAATTTACTGTGTAGGTAGCTTAAATCAAAGAAGTTTAGGATTGTATTTGGGGTCACTGGAGTCAAGGTCAAGATCACTGTTACTAAAAATAGAAAAATGGTGTCTGCTCAATAACTTTAGTTGAGAATGAACAAAACTTGCTGTGTAAGAACCATAAAAGGAAAGGAAGCTTGGGATTTTATTTGGGGTCACTAAAAATAGAAAAATGGTTTCCGCTAAACAACTTCAGTGAGGAATGAGATATTATAATGAAACTTGCTGTGTAGGTAGCTTATATCAAAAAGGAGTTTAGAATTGCATTCTGGGGTCACTGGGTTCAATGTCAAGGTCATTGTTACTAAAAAAAGAAAAACGGTTTTCGCTCAATGACTTTAGCTGGGAATGAGATATTGGAACGAAACTTTCTGTATAGTCACTGGGGTCAAGGTCACTGTTATAAAATAGAAAAGTGGTTTCCACTCAATAACTTAATCAATTTAAACTCAATAACTTAAGGAACGAGATATTAGAATGAAAGATGCTGTGTAGGTAGTTTATATCAAAATGAAGTTTGGGATTGCCTTTAGTGTCACTGGGGGTCAATGTCAAGGTCATTGTTAAGAAAAAAAATAGAAAAATGTTTTTCCATTTAATAACTTTAGTTGGGAATGAGATATTGGAACGAAACTTGCTGTATAGGTACCTTATATGGAAAGTAAGCTTGGGATTGCATTTGGGGTCAACAGATTTCCACTCAATTACTTAAGTTAGGAATGAGATATTGCAACGAAACCTGCTGTGTATGTAACTTTTATTTGCCTTATTAACAAATCTTTTCTTTGTTTACAGTCCTCATTTAATGTGTATGCATTTATGTTTGTGCACATGTCATTCTATTTATTCTATATTGTACACTGTCATATCACTTTGTAAAAAAAAAATCCTTTTGTCACTTCATTTTTATCTTACTGGTACTGTAATAGCATTTTAAATGGAAAACCTGGTTTTCATGGAATTCCCACGTTTCTTGTTTTTAAAGTATTTAATGATACAATAAAATAGGAAAATGTCATTTAAGAGCTTTTAAATCTGTTTTCATTTCACAATGTTTTCAATGAGATGTTCAAATTGCACAGATGGGATGAAATTATGTTTTGGATTGAATTTTAAACTCACAGAGCGAGGTATCACATGTATGCATGCTTGGTAGTTTAATATGCCAACCCATTTTCTATCAATGTATTCAATGTTTGCTATAAGACTCAGTATTACAGATGTTGGGAAACTTGATGTGCAATAAAAGCCAAATATTTGGGTCGCCTAACAATTCCTCATTCCACACACAATATTATAAATTTATGAAGTGTTTATGGATTCCACCATATCAGGGAGTACGTTATAGGGAGGAGAAACGGGCTCGTTTTGCCGATTTATGTTGTCGCGCATGTGTTTCACTACTCCGTGAAAATGACTACTTCCGGTTGTTTCGTGAGTGTGTGAAAAACAGCAAATTCTTATAAATTATTACACTTACAAACTCAATAAAGGTGCTAAATGTAAACATAAGTATTATTTATTCACATTGTGTCCTCTGATACAGAGCGTGTATTTGTTTGCATGTTTAAAAGCACATTTTACCAGACGGTTCCGTGTAACAAAGATGGCGCCACTCTGCGCCAAATAAAAAATGGTGACAGTGTATAGCTATTGCAAACGAGATACGAGACTACGGGTTATTCAGGCATTAATAATAACAAAAAGTGAATAGTAAACATATTTATCTTTGTCAAGAAGGTAATTTCATGGTGGTGATAAGACAAAGCCTAAAAAGAGGTGATGAAAATGTGCCTTTTGAGATATCAGCTAAATTTTTAATTTTATAGAATTAAAAATGGTGTGGAGCTATTGCAAACGAGATACGAAGTATGGGTTATATTAGGCATTAATAATAACAAAAAGTGAATAGTAGACATATTTATCTTTGTCAAGAATATAATTTCGTGATGTTGATTATAACAGAAAGCCGTAAAAAGGGGCTGTAAAAACTGCCTTATTTGAGATGTTGGCTGAAATTTTAACTTTTCAAATGTAACGCGCTTACGATCGTTTTACCTGTATCGATAAAATAGTAAATGGCGGCGTTCTAGCGCGACAACATAAATCGATAAACTGGAGCGTTTATGAACCCGTTTCTCCTCCCTATAACGTACTCCCTGACCATATCCACTTTGCAAACAATAGCTTCTAATAAAGATGCTGTACATTTGTATAAATGCAAACTTTAGAAACACTATACAGAAATGCACAAACAGGAGGTATTGCTACAGTTCTGCAATTCAAGATGAATTACCCTTAATTGTTCACACCATATGTTTACAAAGTGTTTTATAATTCTCCTTTACATTTCTCTTCCTTAATAACTTGAGTGAAGACAATATTAAACCCATCAAAACAACAGATCTAGAGAGGACATTATAGTAATGTTCTGCCAATTACAGCTAGTTCAAGTCTTCTTCTCAACCCTTGTTTAAATTAATCATAATTACAAAGATAGGAGCAGGTTACAACTCCCCTAAAGTTATGTTTTACCAAACCACTTGAAGGGACTCACTGAATGTTTTTTTTAAACTTCCAGAATTAATGCTATTGGTTCAAATACCCAATTAATTAATCTTTTTTCCCCCCACCGGTATAGGCATTGCATTTTCCTAAAAGGGAGACTTTTATTAATATATTTATAAACATATTAATATAATACAACATTATTTTTTATTAAAATACATTTAGATGAAATCAGAAATAACTTTAAAAGAACTCATATAATTTTATACTGTTAAGGAACATTTTCAACTTTAATGCCGGATATATATCTGTAGTGTGTACCTTTAAAGGGGTAGCATCCAACATTTTTACGAAGAACCTATATGTGTCAAATTGTTCAAATTCATGATAAAAATGTCATATCACTCAAAATATGGTTCCAACACCTCGTTGTCAGATTTAAAAATTGAATACACCATATATTGAATACACCATATATTTTGAATGAACAAGGGCATTAATCTGAAGCGTAACAATAGGATAGTACATATTCAAGTTTCATCAGCAGTACAACATGATGCTCCACCTCCAACTATAACTATCACTGATGATTAATACCCTGCGCAAACAATTTTTTAGTAAGATCAAGGGCAATAATAACTGAGCCACACCAAAATTGTGTCACGTACATGTTTATCATACATGTACACAAAATTATAATTCAATTATAATTCAATATCTTCCAAATTGTAAAAGAAGTTCACTCCACAAGATGGCATATGCTGAACAAGAGGCCCAAGAGGGCCTGTGGACGCTCTACTGGCTCTAGATAAAGTTTATGTATAGGGGCCATAACTCTTTCAAATATCGTTCAACCAGAACATGGTGATGACATACGCAACTAGGCTTGATACTGATTGTCCCTAACAAGTTTCGTTGAAATCCAGCCAGAGGTTCAGGAGAACGAGTCTGTACAAATTTAGTGTATTAAAACCTTTAAGGGGTTATAACTGCCAAAAATTCATTCAACCACAACACGGCAATGACAGGTGCAACTAGGCTTGGTACTGATCATCCCCATCAAGATTCATTGAAAACCAGCAAGGAGTTCAGAAGAGACTAATCTGGACAACGTTTGGCTATTAAAACCTTTAAAGGGCCATAACTCTGCCAAAAACAATTCAACACAAATACGGCGACGACATGCACAACTAGGCTTGATACTGATCATCCTTGTCAAGATGTCGGATGAAAAATGAATGCCCTATCGCAGTATTAATGATGGCAAAATATAGCATATTTAACTAAATCAAGGGCCATAACTCCGCTGTTACTGGTCCGATCTGGTTGTTTTTCGAACTTGTCCGAGCTTTCATTTATATTAACAATCTGGTAAAGTTTGCTAAAGATCTGACGAAAAATTAAGGCCCTATCGTAATATAGCATTTTTAACTAAATCAAGGGCCATAACTCCGCTGTTGCTGATCCGATCGGGCTAGTTTTTGAACTTATCCTAGCTTTCATTGATATTAATAAGATGGTAACGTTTGGTAAAGATCGGATGAAAAATGAAGGCCATATCGTCTTAACGAGGCAAAATATAGAATTTTTAACTAAATCAAGGGCTATAACTCTGCTGTTGCTGGGCCGAACTGGCTGGTTTTCAAACTTGTCCAAGCTTTCATTGATAGTAACAATCTGGTACAGTTTGGTAAAGATTGGATGAAAGATGAAGGCCCTATCGTCTTAACAAGGCAAAATATAGCATTTTTAACTAAACCAAGGGCCATAACTCCGCTGTTATTAGTCTGATCTGGCTGGTTTTTGAACTTGTCCGAGCTTTCATTGATATTAACAATCTGATAAAGTTTGCTAAAGATCGGATGAAAAATGAAGGCCCTATCGTCTTAACGAGGCAACACATAGCATTTCTAACTAAGTCAAGGGCCATAACTCCGCTGTTACTGGTTTGATATGGCTGGTTGTCGAACTTGACCGAGCTTTCATTGATATTAACAATCTGGTAAAGTTTGGTAAAGATCGGATGAACAATGAAGCCCCTGTCGTCTTAACGAGGCAAAATATAGCATTTTGAACTAAATCAAGGGCCATAACTCCGCTGTTCTGGTCACATATGAATGGTTTTCGAACGTGTCCAAGCTTTCATTGATATTAAAAATCTGATAAAGTTTAGTAAAGATTGGATGAACAATGAAGCCCCTTTCGTCTTAACGAGGCAAAATATAGCATTTTTAACTAAATCAAGGGCCATAACTCCGCTGTTAGTAGTCCGATATGGCTGGTTTTCCAAACTGTCCGACCTTTCATTGATATCAACAATGTGGTAAAGGTTGTTGTTAAAGATAGGATGGAAAATGAAGGCCCTATAGTCTTAACGAGGCAAAATATAGCATTTTGAACTAAATCAAGGGCCCAAACTTTGTTATTACTGGTCCGATATGACTGGTTTTCGAACTTGTCCAAGCTTTCATTGATATTAACAAACTGATAAAGTTTGGTAAAGATTCGATGAACAATGAAGCCCCTATCAGTCTTAACGAGGCAAAATATAGCATTTTAACTAAATCAAGGGCCATAATTCCGCTGTTACTAGTCTGATATGGCTGGTTTTAGAACTAGTTCAAGCTTTCAATAACATTAACAATCTGATAAAATTTGGTAAAGATCAGATGAACAACAAAGCCCCTATTGTCTTAACGAGGCAAAATATAGCACTTTTACCTAAATCAAGGGCCATAACTCCGCTGTTACTAGTCCGATATGGCTGGTTTTCAAACTTGTCCAAGCTTTTATTGATATTAACAATGTGGTAAAGTTTGATAATGATAGGATGAAAAATGAAGGCCCTATCGTCTTAACCCTTAACGAGTCAAAATATAGCATTTTTAACTAAATCAAGGGCCATAACTCCGCTGTTAATGGTCCGATCCAGCTGGTCGTCGAATTTGTCCAAGCTTTCATTTATATAAACAATCTGGTAAAGTTTGGTAAAGATTGGATGAAAGATGAAGGCCCTAGTGTCTTAATGAGGCAAAATATAGCATTTTTAACTAAATCAAGGGCAATAACTCCGTTGTTAATGGTCCGATCTAGCTGGTTTTCGAACTTGTCCGAGCTTTCATTGATATTAACAATCTGTGCAAGTTTGGTAAAGATCAAATAATAAATGAAGGTGCTAGTGTTCACAAGGCTTAATATGGCATTTTTCAGCAAAACAAGGGTCATAACTCCATTGAAATTATTTCGATCTTGCCGGTTTTTGAACTTGTTCAAGCTTTCATTGATATAAAGACACTGGCAAAGTTAAGTAAAGATCCGATAAATATTGAAGGCCCTAGAGTGTTCACAAGGCAGAAAATAGCATTTTCCAGAAAAAACAAGGGCCACAACTCCGGTGTTTCTGATCTGATTTAGCTGGTTTTCGAACTTGTTCGAGCTTTCATTGATATTAACAATCTGTGGAAGTTTGGTAAAGATCAAATAATAAATGAAGGTGCTAGAGTGTTCACAAGGCAGAAAATGCCATTTTTCAGAAAAACAAGGGCCATAACTCCGGTGTTACTGACCCAATTCAGCCGATTTTCAAACATGTCCAACCTATAATTGGTATTAACAATCTGTGCAAGTTTGGTAACGATCAAATAATAAATGAAGGGGCTAGAGCGTTCACAAGGCAGAAAATAGCAATTTTCAGAAAAATCAAGGGCCATAACTCCGATGTTACTGATCCGATTTGGCTGGTTTTCAAACTTGTTCGAGCCTTCATTGATATTAACAATATGTGCAAGTTTGGAAAAGATCAAATAATAAATAAGGTGCTAGAATGTTCACAAGGCTTAATATGGCATTTTTCAGCAAAACAAGGGCCATAACTCCGGTGAAATTATTCCGATCTGGCTGGTTTTCGAACTTTTCCGAGCTTTCATTGATATTAACAACCTGTTAAAGTTTGGTAAAGATCGGATGAAAAATGAAGGCCCTATGGTGGTAACAAGACAAAAGTTAACGACGGACGGACGGATGGACGGACAACTCGTCATCCCATAAGCCTTCGGCCAGTAGAGCTAGTAAAGCAATGTTTACTATGTGCAAGGGCAATAACTCTGCATGGAATTGACTGAGATGCACCAAAATTGTGTCATGCACATCTACACTTCATGATGATCAAGTACACAAAGTGTCAATTCAGTATCTTAATAACTGTTGAAGTAGTTTGCTCCACAGTAATGTATATGCTGAATAGCAATTTTGACTAAGTTCAAGAGCAATTATAACTCTGCATGACATTGACTGAGCCAAAGAGAGATTGTGTCACATACATATACACTTCATTTTGGTCATGTATACAAAGTTTCATTTTAATATTTTGAAAACTGTAGAAGTAGTTTGCTCCACAAGATTGCATATGGTGAATACAGCAATTGAATTTCAAGTTTAAGAGCAATAACTCTGCATGGAATTGACCGAGCCGAACCAAAATTGTGTCACGCACATCTACACTTCATGTTGATCATGTATACAAAGTTTCAATTCAATATCTTGAAAACTGTAAAAGAAGTTCGCTCCACAAGATTGCATATGCTGAATATAGCAATTTTGACTAAGTGCAAGGGCAATAACTCTGCATGAAATTGAGCGAGCCAAACCAAAATTGTGTCACGCACATAAACAGTGTTGATTCTTACGAATGGCGGGAGGTGTACAGTACTGGTTCTTCCCAGGAAAAGTGAGTGGTCACCACAAAAAGAAACTGACTGTCATATATAACCTTACATGTGTTGAAAATGACGTAAAACACCATACAAACAAACAAAAACTTCATGTTGATCATGTATACAAAGTTTCAATTCAATATCTTGAAAACTGTAAAAGTACTTCGCTCCACAAGAGTGCATATGCTGAATATAGCAATTTTGACTAAGTGCAAGGGCAATAACTCTGCATGTAATTGAGCGAGCCACACCAAAATTGTGTCAAGCACATCTACACTTCATATGACTTCATGATCATGTTGATCAAGCATGCAAAGTTTCAATTTCATATCTTGAAACGGTAAAAGTAGTTAGCCGCACATGATTTAACAGACCGACTGACCGAATTTTGACTAAGTGCAAGGGCAATAACTCTGCATGAAATTGTGCAAGCCATACCAAAATTGTGTCACACACATCTACACTTCATGTTGATCAGGCCAAAAATAAAATTATGTTTGTTTCCCCTTCCCGACCCATGCAAAAAAGGGTTGGGTAGGTAGGTAGGTAAAATAATTTTTTTATTTCATTTCTTTTATTTGAGATCAAAACTGGAATACATGCTACCTATAAGACACATTTAAGACAAAAAAAAAAATAAAAAAAATAAAAAAAAAATAAAAAAATAAAAAAAAATTTTTTTTTTTTCGCCAGTGTCGAAAAAATAATTCGGGTCGCGGCAATTTCGGTGGGTCGGTCGGGAAGGGGAAACAAACATAATTTTATTTTTGGCCTCATGTATGTAAAGTTTCAATTCCATATCTTGAAAACAGTTGAAGTATTTCGCTCCACAAGATTCAACAGACCGACTGACACACCGCCCGCTGCAGTGACTTCTATATACCCGGGTGTGGATGGGGGTATAATAACCTGAATAACATTAACATGACTCTGTAACAGTAAGTGGCACGTAACACTGACAGCACTATGTCATGTTATTAGTTAATGACTTGACTACTCCCATTTATTCAGACACCAAAAAAAAAAATTACTTTTCTTTTATGCAATCAGCATAAATCATGTTTATACCCACTTTGTTTTGTTTTTATCCTGCATATTTTTGGGGGGTTCTTTCAATTATGTAATGCATATATTCATTAGGGTAAATTATACTTAATGCGATTCAGAGGGCACAAATTGTACTGCAGATCATGGAGTCATTATAGAAGCACTTGATGTTTTTTATATTTCCAATAGCCTGATTGTATCAAAGATATTACAACTCCTTTCTATATATGTTCCCTGCATTATTACTTTAAATCCATGCTAAGTTAAATTAAATTCTGCTGGTAAATTTCTTGTCATGACTTTGTTAAACTGCCTTAAGTTCCTTTGCAGTGTTAGCCTAATTTTAGTAGGTTTATTGCATTAATGTTCATGCAATATAGCCTACCAGTGGTTTGTTTGCATTTATGTTCAATTAAGTGCATTAGCCTACGAGTGTGTTGTTTGTATTAATACCCAAATACAAAAGTCTACCAGTGTGTTGTTTGCATTAATGTCCAAGTGCATTAGTCTACCCAGTGTGTTGTCTGCATTAATGTCAAAGTGCATTAGTCTACCAGTGTGTTGTCTGCATTAATGTCAAAGTGCATTCGTCTACCAGTGTGTTGTTTGAATTAATGTCAGGGTGCATTAGTCTACCAGTGGGTTGTTTGTATTAACGTCCAAGTTCATTATCCTACCAGTGTGTTGTTTGCATTAATGCCCATATACAAAAGTCTACCAGTGTGTTGTTTGCATTAATGTCCAAGTGCATTAGTCTACCAGTGTGTTGTCTGCATTAATGTCAAAGTGCATTAGTCTACCAGTGTGTTGTCTGCATTAATGTCAAAGTGCATTAGTCTACCAGTGTGTTGTTTGCATTAATGTCAGGGTGCATTAGTCTACCAGTGTGTTGTTTGCATTAATGTCAGGGTGCATTAGTCTACCAGTGTGTTGTTTGCATTAATGTCCAAGTGCATTAGTCTACCAGTGTGTTGTCTGCATTAATGTCAAAGTGCATTAGTCTACCAGTGTGTTGTTTGCATTAATGTCAAAGTGCATTAGTCTACCAGTGTGTTGTTTGCATTAATGTCAGGGTGCATTAGTCTACCAGTGTGTTGTTTGCATTAATGTCCAAGTTCATTAGCCTACCAGTGTGTTGTTGGCATTAATGTCCAAGTGCATAAGTCTACCAGTGTGTTGTTTGCATTAATGTCAGGGTGCATTAGTCTACCAGTGTGTTGTATGCATTAATGTCAAAGTGCATTCGTCCACCAGTGTGTTGTTTGCATTTATGTCAGGGTGCATTAGTCTACCAGTGTGTTGTTTGTATTAACGTCCAAGTTCATTAGCCTACCAGTGTGTTGTCTGCATTAATGTCCAAGTGCATTAGTCTACCAGTGTGTTGTTTGCATTAATGTCAGGGTGCATTAGTCTACCAGTATGTTGTTTGTATTAACGTCCAAGTTCATTAGTCTACCAGTGTGTTGTTTGCATTAATGTCAGGGTGCATTCGTCTACCAGTGTGTTGTCTGCATTAATTTCAAAGTGCATTAGTCTACCAGTGTGTTGTTTGCATTAATGTCAGGGTGCATTAGTCTACCAGTGTGTTGTTTGTATTAACGTCCAAGTTCATTAACCTACCAGTGTGTTGTTTGCATTAATGCCCAAATACAAAAGTCTAACAGTGTGTTGTTTGCATTAGACTAAGAGCAATAGCCCATTTCACCCGTACTTCAGAAATCTCCGTACAATGTTCGGAATTTCCGTCACATGGCGCAAAGTCACATGATTTCAAGATCGAATCAGATGCTGGTAGTCAAATAAGTATCAAAAAATCACAAATTAACCAATTTCAATGTGTATATAGTGAGTTAAGGTATGCGTATTCGATCGCTAAACAAGACAATTGTTAGTGATAATCTATACAGAAACCATCTTGACTCATTCTTTGAAAACTAGATTTCTAGGCTACAAGGACACGTGTTGAATTGTTTACATTGGTGCATGTGCGCGTGAGTTGGAACCAGCCTTAGATGCAAATATTCCTTGTTTTCTGACAATCCTGTTTTTGAATTGATTCATCAAACACGCTTTAATTTATGTTTTTCTGCAGTACCAAACACATTTATAACAATCAAGTTATAGGCTGACATTTAATAATATTTTTGTTTTGTTTTAATTTCACATTGGGCACCGTTACAATGAATATTTAATGTGCCTACCAGCGTTTGATTGGTCGACCCTTTTGGCTACTCGGAGATTGATATTATCCGTGATCGTTCGGCAAATGTTGGAGCGAAACGGGCTATAATGTTCCAGTGTGTTGTTTGCATTAATGTCCAAGTGCATTAGCCTACCAGTGGATGGTCTGTATTAATGGCCAGTTATATTAACCTACTAATGGATGGTCTGTATGAATGGCCAGTTGTATTAACCTACCAGTGGATGGTCTGTATTAATGGCCAGTTATATTAACCTAATAATGGATGGTCTGTATGAATGGCCAGTTGTATTAACCTACCAGTGGATGGTCTGTATTAATGGCCAGTTATATTAACCTACTAATGGATGGTCTGTATGAATGGCCAGTTGTATTAACCTACCAGTGGATGGTCTGTATTAATGGCCAGTTATATTAACCTACTAATGGATGGTCTGTATACTTGGCCAGTTGTATTAACCTACCAGTGATGGTCTGTATTAATGGCCAGTTATATTAACCTACTAATGGATGGTCTGTATGAATGGCCAGTTGTATTAACCTACCAATGGATGGTCTGTATTAATGGCCAGTTATATTAACCTACTAATGGATGGTCTGTATGAATGGCCTGTTGTATTAACCTACCAGTGGATGGTCTGTATTAATGGCCAGTTATATTAACCTACTAATGGATGGTCTGTATGAATGGCCAGTTGCATTAACCTACCAGTGATGGTCTGTATTAATGGCCAGTTATATTAACCTACTAACGGATGGTCTGTATGAATGGCCAGTTGTATTAACCAACCAGTGATGGTCTGTATTAATGGCCAGTTATATTAACCTACTAATGGATGGTCTGTATGAATGGCCAGTTGTACTAACCTACTTATGGATGGTCTGTATGAATGGCCAGTTGTATTAACCTACCAGTGATGGTCTGTATTAATGGCCAGTTGCATCAACCTACCAGTGGATGGTCTGTATGAATGACCAGTTCCATTAACCTACCAGTGGATGGTCTGTATTAATGGCCAGTTATATTAACCTACTAATGGATGGCTAGTTGTATTTACCTACCAGTGGATGGACTGTATGAATGACCAGTTCCATTAACCTACCAGTGGATGGTCTGTATGAATGACCAGTTGCATTGACCTACCAGTGGATGGTCTGTATTAATTGCCAGTTGCATAAACCTACCAGTGGATGATCTGTATTAATGGCCAGTTGCATTAACCTACCAGTGGATGGTCTGTATTAATGGCCAGTTGCATTAACCTACCAGTCGATGGTCTGCATTAATGGCCAGTTGTATTAACTTACTAGAGGATGCTCTGTATGAATGGCCAGTTGTATTAACCTACTAGTGGATGGTCTGCATTAATGGCCAGTTGCATTAACCTACTAACGGATGGTCTGTATGAATGGCCAGTTGTATAAACCTACCAGTGATGGTCTGTTTTAATGGCCCGTTATATTAACCTATTAATGGATGGTCTGTATGAATGGCCTGTTGTATTAACCTACCAGTGGATGGTCTGTATTAATGGCCAGTTATATTAACCTACTAACGGATGGTCTGTATGAATGACCAGTTGTATTAACCTACCAGTGATGGTCTGTATTAATGGCCAGTTATATTAACCTACTAACGGATGGTCTGTATGAATGACCAGTTGTATTAACCTACCAGTGATGGTCTGTATTAATGGCCAGTTATATTAACCTACCAGTGATGGTCTGTATTAATGGCCAGTTGCATTAACCTACCAGTGGATGGTCTGTATGAATGACCAGTTCCATTAACCTACCAGTGGAATTGAATTGAATTGAATTGGGGTTTTAAGGCGCACCAACACATTACAGGTTATATGGCGCCTAACAGGCATGAACATGCCAGGCTCATCTTCCATGTACATCGAGATAAAATATGGAAAATGGGCCTATAACCTTCCAGTGGATGGTCTGTATTAATGGCCAGTAATATTAACCTATTAATGGATGGCTAGTTGTATTAACCTACCAGTGGATGGTCTGTATGAATGACCAGTTCCATTAACCTACCAGTGGATGGTCTGTATGAATGACCAGTTGCATTGACCTACCAGTGGATGGTCTGTATTAATGGCCAGTTGCATAAACCTAATAGTGGATGATCTGTATTAATGGCCAGTTGCATTAACCTACCAGTGGATGGTCTGTATTAATGGCCAGTTGCATTAACCTACCAGTCGATGGTCTGCATTAATGGCCAGTTGCATTAACCTACCAGTGGATGGTCTGTATTAATGGCCAGTTGCATTAACCTACCAGTGGATGCTCTGTATTAATGGCCAGTTGTATTAACCTACTAGTGTATGCTCTGTATTAATGACCAGTTGTATTAACCTACTAGTGGATGCTCTGTATGAATGGCCAGTTGCATTAACCTACCAGTGGATGGTCTGCATTAATGGCCAGTTGTATTAACTTACTAGTGGATGCTCTGTATGAATGGCCAGTTGTATTAACCTACTAATGGATGCTCTGTATTAATGGCCAGCTGTATTAACCTACTAATGGATGCTCTGTATTAATGGCCAGTTGTATTAACCTACTAGTGGATGCTCTGTATGAATGGCCAGTTGCACTGACCTACCAGTGGATGGTCTGCATTAATGGCCAGTTGTATTAACCTACTAATGCATGCTCTGTATTAATGGCCAGTTGTATTAACCTACTAATGGATGCTCTGTATTAATGGCCAGTTGTATTAACCTACTAGTGGATGCTCTGTATGAATGGCCAGTTGCACTGACCTACCAGTGGATGGTCTGCATTAACGGCCAGTTGTATTAACCTACTAATGCATGCTCTGTATTAATGGCCAGTTGTATTAACCTACTAATGGATGCTCTGTATTAATGGCCAGTTGTATTAACCTACCAGTGGATGGTCTGCATTAATGGCCAGTTGTATTAACTTACTAGTGGATGCTCTGTATGAATGGCCAGTTGCATTAACCTACCAGTGGATGGTCTGTATTAATGGCCAGATGCATTAACCTACAAGTGGATGGTCTGTTTTAATGGCCAGATGCATTAACCTACCAGTAGATGGTCTGTATGAATGGCCAGTTGCATTAACCTACCAGTGGATGCTCTGTATGAATGGCCATTTGTATTAACCTACTAATGGATGGTCTGCATTAATGGCCAGTTGTATTAACCTACTAGTGGATGCTCTGTATTAATGGCCAGTTGCATTGACCTACCAGTGGATGGTCTGCATTAATGGCCAGTTGTATTAAACTACTAGTGGATGGTCTGTATGAATGGCCAGTTGCATTAACCTACCAGTGGATGGTCTGTATTAATGGCCAGATGCGTTAACCTACCAGTGGATGGTCTGCATTACTTGCCAGTTGTATTAACCTACTAGTGGATGGTCTGCATTAATGACCAGTTGCATTAACCTACTAGTGATGGTCTGCATTAATGGCCGGTGGCTTTGACCTACCATTGGATAGTTTGCAACAATGACCTTAACCTACCAGTGAATGGTCTGTATTAATGGCCGGCTGACTTAATCTACTATATATATTGGATGGTCTGCATTAATGGCCAGTTGATCTTACCTACCATTAAATGGTCTGCATTAATGGCCAGTTGATTTTACCTACCATTGGATGGTCTGCTACAATGACCTTAACCTGTCAGTGGATTGTCTGCATTAATTTCCAGCAACATCTAAGCCTGCTCTAAGTAGAGAAACATTATTTCCAATCTAATAAGCCTTTGTGTCCTGTAGACTTAGTCTAACCTTTAAGGCAGTGTTTTGCAATCTTAATGATATGCAAAGTCATCTGGAATTGAATTGTCTTTTCACGGCGTATTAGTAAAACAACCCCAGAGAGAGCCTCAGAGGGGAAGGATATATATATGCTTTCATGGGTATCCGGCAAAGTTCGGGAATTTCAACACGAGGTATAATTGTTTTAATCAGAACCTTATATTGAGTGTTGGAATTTCCCTGTCTGAACCGAATACCCATGATTGATTCTTTTTCTTGCATACCATTTATATTCTGCACTTTGACATTGCCAACTACTAACGTTTTGCATGTTTATTTACACAATGACGTCATGCAACTGTCATTGTTTATATCAGCGAGTGACTTTTATCTCCCTCATGTATAAGATCAGGCTTTCCAGCACCCATTACAAAACACAGATCACCTTAAAATCCGGTAGGCAAGAACGAAGTGTCATCACCAGTGATGATGGTGGGGCTCAACAAGGTAACTGGAAGCTTTTGAGAACAATTATGTTATTAATGCAACCAGTCATTATTCAAACAGCCTGCTCAGTGTATGAGGTTTTATATAAACAACTGGACATTAATGCAATTGCATCTTTCTCAAAGCCTGTATGCATCAAAATATTTGCACACTGGGTCAGGCCACCTGAAAAACACAATTGATGCAAATGTAGTACAGGTTGGATGGGTGTGGAAAACTGGTATAAATATGCCTAAGAAATGGAGCCAGGACTCATAAATTACACATGCCATGATAAAATATCAGCACAACAAAAACAACATATGTTACATAGTCCCTATTAATTGCTGCACCAGCTTGTTTGACAATTCCTTCCAACTGCATCATGACCTTACACAATATCAGCAGGCACAAGTGAAGAAAAAGTGGGAGGAGGGAGGGGGAGCGGGGGGATGAGACACATTATTTGACCATTCCTTCCACTCGATCATGGCCTTACACAATATCAGCAGGCACAAGTGGGGAAAGAGTGGGAGGAGGGGATGGGGAGCAGGGGATGAGACACATTATTTGACCATTCCTTCCACTCAATCATGGCCTTACACAATATCAGCAGGCACAAGTGGGGAAAGAGTGGGAGGAGGGGAGAGGGAGCGGGGGGATGAGACACATTATTTGACTATTCCTTCCACTCGATCATGGCCTTAGGCAATATCAGCAGGCACAAGTGGAGAAAGAGTGGGAGGAGGGGAGGGGGAGCGGGGGATGACTCGATCATGGCCTTACACAATATCAGCAGGCACAAGTGGAGAAAGACTGGAAGGAGGGGAGTGGGAACGGGGGATGAGACACATTATTTGACCATTCTTTCCACTCGATCATGGCCTTACACAATAAATTATATCAGCAGGCACAAGTGGAGAAAGAGTGGGAGAAGGGGGAGCGGGGGGATGAGACACATTATTTGACCATTCCTTCCACCTGCATTATGGCCTTACGCAATATCAGCAGGCGGAAGTGGGGAAAGATGGGTGGGAAATGGTGGTGAGAAATAATAAAGTTTAATTTTCTCATAATGACAACTATTTATGCACCACGTCTGATATACTTGAATAGTGCTTCTTCAGATGAAAAACAACCAACAAATATTTCAATACCATCCCTTAGCTTGCTCTTCCAACAAAAAATAATAAAACACAAAGATTACATTATAGATAGCATCTCAGCTTGCTTTATGTTCTGGAATGACCAGAGTTCCACCTATTATGGCCTCAAAGCACAATAACTGAGTAATGAATACTTATCTTGCAGATTATCCCAGATCAAAACCAGCTTTTTCTCCAGTAGATCACTATCTTACATTACCTAAATGGCTGTTTTTATTATATCAAAGGCATAAAGAGCATCTAAGCTGGAAGCCTATGGATTCAGTAGTATTTTGCACTCTGTTTTTTGTTTTGTTTGTTTGGTGTTTTACGTCATTTTCAACACATGTAAGGTTATATATGACGGTCGATTTCTTGTGGTGGAGGCATACTACACACTTTTTCTGGGTAGAACCAGTACTGTACACCTCCCGCCATCCGTAAGAATCGACACTTTCTTACAAGTCTCGCTCCCAGTGGGAATCGAACCCGCAGGCGTGAGAGGCGAGTTTTGCACTCTGAATAACATTTTTTCATATATTTGTTACATTTCTATAGTCTCTTGTAGAAAGAAAATTCATAATCATATTTTTACATCACATCTACTTTTTATGAAATCTGGAAATCTTTTACCTAGCCCTGAAAGAAATAAGTTTACGATCTTCTTACAGAATTAATAGAACTATTTACAGTCTAGATCAGGAAATGGATACAAAACAGATGTTGAAATGAAATAAATTGATTATTCAATGGGTGGGTTCCGTTATCTGGAGTTCTTTCACGCGATGGGAGACATGTTTTGTTTTCCCTCGCATTTCTTCTGTGACTAGGAACAGAAGCAAAGAAATATTGTACTCAACCCTGATATGGGCAAACGGACTGAGTTTATTCTTAAAGTCCCCTTTTGGTCCTTCAGCCGGCAGGTAACAATAAAACCAGGAACCCCTGCTTTTTGATCAGTTATGTGTATATGAAGTTTGGGAACAACCCATTCAAAACTGATTGAGGAATGCAAGAAATAAAAATGTGTTACCCCGCGTGACAAAAATGTATTATGCAAAGTTACAATAAAGTATTACACAATGTTATGGATAAAAATATTATTCATTATGTATTAAAATGAATTTTAGACACAAAAAATACCAAAAAATGAATCTCAGCAGAACACCGACATGTCACAAATCACAATAATGCCATGTCTTTGTTCCCAATGTAACATATGTACATAAATTGCAATCAGAGCTTACTGGTGACAAGACTGACAGGGATAATGTTTCACTGGCAGGATATAGCTAGGACATAATCAATTGTACAAGAAACTGAAGTATGTACAAACAGAGATGATTTTCAAACAATTACAATCCATCAATACTGTCAGGATGAGGATTAGAAATCCATGTGACATCCAGGAACTATGGTTTGTGCAAAGCTGCAAATTATGAGATTTTAAGAAACTTATTGATTTAGCTATATAATTATGCTATTGTTTTGAAAAAGGGTTCTGTATATTACACAAGTTTTTTTGTTTATTGTCACAGCAAAATAACTGATATGTTTTAAGTGTACTTTCTGTCTGAACAATGATTTGTTTGGTGTTTAACATCATTTTTCGGCACATTTTAGGCTATGTATGACAGTCGATTTTTTGGTGGTGGAGGCAGACCACCCATATATTCCTGGGTCCTCCCGCCATCCGCAAGAATACAGCACTTCCTCACTTACATGTTGAGCTCCCAGTGGGATTCGAACCCGCAGCAGAGAGAGGTGAGGAGGTTTACAACAAACAAGAGGTCAATGACCTTGAAGCTCTACTGATTGATTTTGATTTCAGGAAGTAGTCGCTACAGACTTGTTTTTTGAAAGTATATTTTTAACCGTGGCGGCCATCTTGAATTTCCGGCCGACCTGAAATTTTGCTAGGACCAATAAGACATTAAGAGCAACATTCCTGTGAAGTTTCATGAAAATCCGTCAAGTAGTTTCAGAGGAGTAGTCGCTACAAGTTTTCATTATATAACTCTATGTAAACAAAGATGGCTGCTGGTAGCCATGTTTAACGTCAAATCAAAACGATTTTCGACAAGGACCAACATCATGTCATACTGATCATTTTAGAAAAAGTCCCATATCAATATCTCTTATAGTTTTGAAGAAGTAGTCGCTACAAACTTATTTATTTTAAATCTATTTTTAGCTGTGGCGGCCATCTTGAATTTCCGGCCGACCTGAAATTTTTCTAGGATCAACTAGACATCAAGAGCAACATTCCTGTGAAGTTTCATGAACATCCGTCAAGTAGTTTCAGAGGAGTAGTCGCTACAAGTTTTTACTATATAACTCTATGTAACCAAAGATGGCCACTGGCAGCCATGTTTAACGTCGAATCAAAATAATTTTCCACAAGGATCAACATCATGTCATGCTGATCATTTTAGAAAAAGCCCCATATCAATATCACTTATAGTTTTCAAGAAGTAGTCGCTAAAAACTTATTTTTTAAAAATCTATTTTTAGCCTGTGACGGCCATCTTGAATTTCTGGCAGATCTGAAATTTTGCTAGGATCAATTAGACATCAAGAGCAACATTCCTGTAAAGTTTCATGACAATCCGTCAAGTAGTTTCAGAGGAGTAGTCGCTACAAGTTTTTACTATATAACTCTATGTAAACAAAGATGGCCGCTGGCAGCCATGTTTAACGTTGAATCAAACTACAAACTTGTATTTTAAAACTCTATTTTTAGCTTTGGCGGCCATCTTGGATTCCACATCAACATGAATTTTTGCTAGGATCAACTAGACTTTATGGGCAACATTTCTGTAAAGTTTCATGAATATCCATCCAGTAGTTTCAGAGGAGTTGTCGCTACAAATAAAAGTTTACGGACAGACGGACGTCGGACGCCGCACCACGGCATAAGCTCTGCTGATCTCTGATCAGTAGAGCTAAAAACTGTTAACCCCTCAACCATGGAGCACGTTCAATAAAATCAATTTGAACATTTTGAGATTTTTTTAGCTCATATTCAAATGCTGCTCCCACGGCTCATCCATAATGCATTTTTACAAAAACATAGCCTAAGCGAAGTGACATGAATATCGGTGCAATTCCACTGACATCAGTGCCACTTCGGTACAAACTACGATGTCATCCATGTCACTTCACTAAAATAATAGGCCAAAATTTCAGGAACAATTTTGCTCAAGCGACAAAAAAGCTCTGCATTACGCACAAATACTTAATTGACTTTATTTAAGCTGACAATACAGTTCTAAAGACACAAGAAGTCACTTCCACTGAGACAATCTCATCTCAGAAGCTTTTAAATATACTGGAATTCTCAATTCCACTACACCATCTTTCTCTCGAAAAACTTGCTCCAACAGCATCTGCATAATTAAATAGGTCTCCAATAAGCTATTAAAGGGACACTGTCCATAAGTAAGCAGATATTGTGCATAGCCAAATAATTGTCTGATTTTTATTCAGTGAAATTTATACATGAAAACATGAGTATAGACCCAAAAAAGTATGTCGTAATATATTCGTGAGCTTGAAAAAAAAGAGTTTTATTTATTGTTTGTAAATATTACGGGTCCAACAGTATTTACATTTTCTGATGATCACGTGACAGCCATCAGCGCATTAGGATTTCTATATAGTATGTATTGCGTTATATAACTGGCCCGCTTAGCTCAGACGGTAGAGCTGTCGACTTAAATTGCGCGCTCACTATTATTATCCGTGTCAGAGTGTCATTTTAGTTTGGGCTATCAGTCCAAACTCGAAAAGAGGTACTCTTTTTTTGTATTACTATTGAATTCTGTCAAACAATCTTGTTTTTATTTAGTAAATATTCAGTATAAATGTAAGTGTTTAATGTTTGTCAACGTAATTATTTCGTGTTTTTATAAGCTAAAGTTACGGACATAATATTTGTCCCTTTAAAGGGACATCTACAATCATGGGGTTTGTATCAAACATACATAAACATTAGCATCTTGATTTATTAATCAATTAATTTATTAACAGGCTATATTATTGAGAGTTCTGAAAAACTTTGAAAGAATTATCAAAATCAGATGATAAACAAAAAAGATAAGACAATATGAAGGTTGTTCTAAAACGGAAATGGGAGACGTCATTTTGAGAACAAAGCAAAGAAAATCTGCAAATGAATGCAAAATCATTTACTGGTCATATAAAGTATTATTGCCATTAAGTATACAGTCACATGTTTCATACAGTTGCTGTCATTTCCCCCCGATACGCATATTGTATAAATATTCCACATATGGTCACAGGCCTTTTTCTACTATTCTCTCGGGTCCGACTATCGGACCCGACCCAATGCCAAATATAGTTGTTTTTTCCCAATTCTGCAATAAAATTCCCAATTTTTTTATTTTTGTTTTACAATGTCAGGTCAAATATACAAATGTTTACAAGGAAGTACTTTAAAATAACAATATTTAAATCATGTATCATGTATTGAAACCAGGCAATTAAAACAACCTGATATTTATGTACAACTAACTTATGAAAATTCCCAATTTTAGGCGTAAAGCGATTAATTTTTTTCCTAATTGGGCAAAATTTACAGCGTAAATTTTCCCAATTTGTCCAGGGTCTTTTTCCCAAAATGGGCAGAAAAAGGCCTGGGTCATTTAGAACAATGATGTCATTCATAGCCCTCAAATTGGTGACTAATTCCATATCCGTTTCAACAGAACCTTCAATGATCATATCTTTTTTGTTTAATCATCCGATTTTGATAATTCTTTCACCCTTTTCCAAGTTTTTCAGAACTTCCAATAATAGCGACTGTTAGGCTGTGTCGCTACTTCCCTTTAAAACCTGCATGACTTTTCTTCGTTATGTTACATCAATTTCCACGTTCCTTGCACTGACAACTACTAAATTTTTGGTACAACCTGTTAAATTGGAAGATGTTTGCCTGAAACTTATTTATTTCTTGTGTAAATATAATTTTCAGAATATCTGAAAATTAGATGTTGCAAGATTTGAAATAATGCATGAAAACAATTTAGTTTTAATCGGGACTATTTTACTACAAAAATAATACGAACTTAGTTCTCCTCAATCGAAATGCCTATGTAAACATTTCAAACCGAAGCTCTATAGCAGAAAATTACTTAAAAAAAGATAAACTCATAGAAATAAAAATTGAAATTTATTTAATATAGGTCTATATTTTATCTTTGCAGATCACGCAAAAGGATTTATTATAAACATCGTCATAACTTTTTTGAATAATCACATGACCTAACCGTTCACCCTACTTCCTTTGACGTTGACAGGAACACTAAATGCGAAATATGTAGAAAAACTCATAAAAATATGAGTTTTTAAAAAATTAAGATTGCCATGTGTCCCTTTAAACATAGCTCTATTACAGTATTTGCTGTAAGATTACTATTTGGGTGGAGTCTGATCTAACATGGGAATACGCTCTAATTAGAGATATTAGTTTTATCAGAATGTGTATGCACACAAGTTACAAGTGTTCAATTAATACCAGAAGGGAGCATTCCTTATTACCTTTGTTCATATTAGAAACAGACGCAGATGTTTCCGACGCGAAACAATCCTGTTTTATTAATTAACTGTTTCCGAAAATATCCCATTTGTTTGTATACAGATAGATGAAGCAGCACTCTTCTGAAGTGTACAGGTCCCTGTATTTGTCCTTTCAAGCTATTGATTTTTCATGTAAAACACTTTTGGTAAACGCTCTCAGGAAAGGCTATAAGCTGGAATCTTATTTTAAAGAAAATTCAGCAAAGGACTAGGTATGATAAGGGACAAAATTGGCCCCCAATATTGAAAGTTTTAATGCACAAGTTTTGAATATTTAATTTAGCTACAAATGAACTGAATCAATATTAAAACTCATTACAAGTACGTTTGAAGGCTCTAAATGAGTTTAACAGCCTCACAAACAAGGCCTTTTCTTTCAAAAAATGACATTTTTGTTAATTCTCAGCAGTTTTCGATCAGTTTTTGGTCTTGGAAATACAGCGCGTACCCTCGAGCACAGCTGATTTTTGGTTGAAACAGGTACTTGATAGGGATGCATCATTAGCCAAAAAACTGTGTGTGCTCGGAGGTGCGCTCTATATTTTTAGGATAAAAATCTTGCCCAGAAAGGTCCAAAATCTACAAAATAAAACAAAAATACCGTTTTTTGAGACCCTATTAAATCTTCTAGATAAATAAAATAAGTAAAAATATATTTTGAAGATAGAATATGATCAATTTACTTCAATATGCACAACAGATTATATGTAAATATTATTTTATTGCATGTTGAATATATTGGGGGCCAAAATACCCCCTTATCATACCTTGTCCTTTCATTTAAGAAATTGTGTAGCATGATAGATCAATTGAATGAAAATAACTCCTGTAAGAATGACTGGTGTACTCGGAAGTTAGAGTATGGCAGACAGATGAAATGGACATGCTAAAAAATTATATCAAACAACTCATGAGATCATACTCTATCTATTACATGATATATTAAGCAAGAGATGTTTGTAAAACATATATGCCCCTCTTCAACGACCTTGAAACAAACATTCCTGCCAAGTTTCGAGTTTGTAGTGCCAGCTGTTCTTGAGTTATCGCGAAGACAAGCAATTTTTCCTGATTTTTTACATGTTTTGTCACCATAGCAACCACAATTCTTAAGCGAATCTACCCAAAAGGGGAGGTGCACAACTAGACCATGATACAAACATTTCTGCTAAGTTTAGAGTTTGTAGTGCCAGCTGTTCTCGAGTTATCGCAAAGACGAGCAATTTTCAGTGATTTTTACAAGTTTTGTTACTATGGCAACCACATTTCTTACGCGAACCTACCCAAAAGGGGAGTGCACAACTACACAATGACACAAACATGCCCGTCAAGTTTCGAGTTTGTAGTGCCAGCTGTTCTTGAGTTATCGCAAAGATTTCGGGATGGACCGACTTAACGACAGACATTTGCAAAGCAATATGCCCCACTCCTTCTTCGAAGGACACATAATTATGTCTATGACAAAAATAGAAAAAGAACATGAACAGGGGTTTTACGTCCAATATATGTTGGGTTACTTTGGGACAGCAACCTCTGTAGGAGATGATATGATGGCTGAGGTTTGCCATCAGACATTCCACTGCCATCTGCGTTACTCAATGCCAATCAGCATATAAGCCACCCAACTGCACAACCGAATTTTGCACAGCCATAATTAAGTGGGGTCAAAAAATATTTATTTTGATCAACAAAAACACTTCCACTCTTACTTTTTTAATTTTACTTTTGGATACATTTATAAAGATACCTATAATAACAAGAGGTCAATGACCTTGAAGCTCTACTGATTGATTTTGATTTCAGGAAGTAGTCGCTAGAGACTTGCTTTTTGAAAATCTATTTTTAACCGTGGCGGCCATCTTGAATTTCCGGCCGACCTGAAATTTTGCTAAGATCAATAAGACATTAAGAGCAACATTCCTGTGAAGTTTCATGAAAATCCGTCAGGTAGTTTCAAAGAAGTAGTCTCTACAAGTTTTCATTATATAACTCTATGTAAACAAAGCAGCCATGTTTAAGGTCAAATCAAAACGATTTTCGACAAGGACCAACATCATGTCATACTGATCATTTTAGAAAAAGTCCCATATCAATATCTCTTATTGTTTTGAAGAAGTAGTCGCTACAAACTTATTTATTTTAAATCTATTTTTAGCTGTGGCGGCCATCTTGAATTTCCGGCCGACCTGAAATTTTTCTAGGATCAACTAGACATCAAGAGCAACATTCCTGTGAAGTTTCATGAACATCCGTCAAGTAGTTTCAGAGGAGTAATCGCTACAAGTTTTTACTATATAACTCTATGTAACCAAAGATGGCCACTGGCAGCCATGTTTAACGTCGAATCAAAATAATTTTCCACAAGGATCTACATCATGTCATGCTGATCATTTTAGAAAAAGTCCCATATCAATATCACTTATAGTTTTCAAGAAGTAGTCGCTACAAACTTATTTTTTAAAAATCTATTTTTAGCTGTGACGGCCATCTTGAATTTCCGGCCGACCTGAAATTTTGATAGGATCAATTAGACATCAAGAGCAACATTCCTGTAAAGTTTCATGACAATCCGCCAAGTAGTTTCAGAGGAGTAGTCGCTACAAGTTTTTACTATATAACTCTATGTAAACAAAGATGGCCGCTGGCAGCCATGTTTAACGTTGAATCAAAACGATTTTTGACTAGGATCAACATCATGTAATGCTGATCATTTTAGAAAAAGTCCCATATCAATATCACTTATAGTTTTCAAGAAGTAGTCGCTACAAACTTATTTTTTAAAAATCTATTTTTAGCTTAGACGGCCATCTTGAATTTCCGGCCGACCTGAAATTTGTCTAGGATCAATTAGACATCAAGAGCAACATTCCTGTAAAGTTTCATGACAATCCGCCAAGTAGTTTCAGAGAAGTAGTCGCTACAAGTTTTTACTATATAACTCTATGTAAACAAAGATGGCCGCTGGCAGCCATGTTTAACGTTGAATCAAAACGATTTTTGACTAGGATCAACATCATGTAATGCTGATCATTTTAGAAAAAGTCCCATATCAATATCACTTATAGTTTTCAAGAAGTAGTCGCTACAAACTTATTTTTTAAAAATCTATTTTTAGCTTAGACGGCCATCTTGAATTTCCGGCCGACCTGAAATTTGTCTAGGATCAATTAGACATCAAGAGCAACATTCCTGTAAAGTTTCATGACAATCCGCCAAGTAGTTTCAGAGAAGTAGTCGCTACAAGTTTTTACTATATAACTCTATGTAAACAAAGATGGCCGCTGGCAGCCATGTTTAACGTTGAATCAAAACGATTTTTGACTAGGATCAACATCATGTCATGCTGATCATTTTAGAAAAAGTCCCATATCAATATCACTTATAGTTTTCAAGAAGAAGTCACTACAAACTTGTATTTTAAAACTCTATTTTTAGCTTTGGCGGCCATCTTGGATTTCACATCAACATGAATTTTTGCTAGGATCAACTAGACTTTATGGGCAACATTTCTGTAAAGTTTCATGAATATCCATCCAGTAGTTTCAGCTGTGAAGTCGCTACAAATAAAAGTTTACGGACAGACGGACGACGGACGCCGCACCACGGCATAAGCTCTGCTGATCTCTGATCAGTAGAGCTAAAAACGTGCCACCTTTTAAATATATATATAAAGAAAATGCACCAGAGGCACACATTTGCTCTTAAATGTGTGTCTGTAAGTATGCATGTATGTGTGTGTATTAGCAATTACTTTGCATAATTGCAAACCTCTGCATAATGTACTGATGTCAAACATACCTTCACTAAATGCTGTAATGATGAATTTGAAGCCTCTGCCATTTCTGCTAGCATTATCAAAACGACTAGGTGGTTTATAGCTGTCAGTTCTGAAAATAACAAGAATGGACAGTTATAGTAAAACTGTTACAAGAAATGTCAAGTGGAACTGACACTTCCTGGCATCAACTATGAAAGAAATGTGGACGTTTCTAAGAATTTAACGATTACTGTTATAGTTGATTGAAAAAAAATAAAAATAAAAGTATTTCATAACAGACCAACTAAGCCTATATCTATGGCTTTTATCTTGCAAAGCTGTTATATTTTTAATGGCAGCAATTAGTGCAACCCTTGTAAGTTTAGGAGCCATTATAACCACAAGTTTTCTGGCCAAGTTTTGTTGCATAAAATTTAATGTGTTTTTTCCTAATCAATATACAACAATAGATGATCCACAATTCAAACTGTATAATATTTGTGGAAAAGACAATAGTTTTTTTATTTGATGACAGTAAAGCAAGTCCCTATTCGTATTTGTCAATTATCTGACAGTAGTTGATCTTCAATGCCAGCGAGGTTCGAACCCTTAAATTCCAGAGTCAAAAGTGTTATGCAATAGCTGTGACCCTTTTACCTCTAGGTAAAACAACTGTGACACTTATCACCAGTTTTAATCATAATTGTATAGGTATCACAGGTACTGTCATTTGAAACATGTTTTCTTTATTAGATTTCTTTTATTCCATTGAGGAAATAACATACTTCATTCCTTTACTGCCTATAACTCACAATTTTGGATTGGACACCAGGTTGCACTCATTAGGATTATTATATGACGGCAAAGCAAGCAAGGTGTTGAACAAGTTTTGTTTGTTTTTTGTTGAATGGTGTTTTACGTCATTTTCAGCACAAGTCAGGCCTTATACGATGTTCGATTTTTCCTGGGTGAAACCAGTACTCTATACCTCCTGCCATCCATAAGAATCGACACATTTTCACTTGACTAGTTACGCTTCCAGTGGGATTCGAACCAGCAGCGGTGAGAGGCGGGAAAGTTTTAGATGTTATGTCTTTATTCTCCCAGAATGGAAGCACTTAGATGTTATGTCTTTATTCTCCCAGAATGGAAGCACTATGTTGAACAAGTACATCAGCCGTGCCATTTTGTTGAGCGATACATAAGGTATACTACATATGTGCAAATTATCAAAATTATTCTACAGAATGAATAATTAAAGTATATAAACTGCTCAGACAGATAGACATGACCGTTACATATTGCAATATTTACGTTCCCATTTCTCCTCTAGCCCACGCATGTATGTCTGTAGCACGGTCTGACAAACGATAATAACGATAACGGATTCAGGAAGATACGTGACTCAATTACTCCAGTGTGTCATCTCAGAAATGAGGAGTCCACCGAGGTACATGTTTTCATCACCAAACCTTCTACATTTAATTACATCTCCCCATGTAGTTCAGGAACTTGTCAAAAACAATAAATTGCTATCACAAGAATTCTAAAAGAAGTTTTATTAAGTAAACAAGTCTTTGTTGATGAAGAAATGTTGCAACTTTATTGGTTTTAAGACATTGATGTTCTGTAAAAGACGACTGCAATGTGACCAGCAATATACTTGAAAGGTGATTTATGCGAGATGTCTGTAAATTGAATTGGATTTTAGTCACACCAACAGCTAAGGTTATATGGCAACTTTACAGCTTCCATTGGTGGAGGAAGACCCCAGGTGACCCTTAGGGCAATTTTCGTGCACGGGCAGGCACCTGGGTAGAACCACCGACGTTCCGCAAGCCAACTGGATAGCTTCCTCACATAAAGATTCCTAGGCCCCTGAGGGATCGAACCTACAGCGGTGAGGGGCAAGTGATCTCAAGTCAGAGACTCTAACCACTCAGCCACAGACGCTCCTCAACATGTCTGTAAAAATGAAAAAGCAATACTAGTATACAGTTATACATAATGCTCTCAACATGATATATTATTATATACCAATCAGTGATGTGACGATATATCTTTGCCGGAACTACGTTTTTACCATTTTTGTATTTAATGGTACTGTAGATTGCTATTGCTTTCAACCAGCAAATTTTAACGGTTCATTTCAAAATCTGCCAAATGTATTCACGAGGGCACCTTGCATGGGGGTAAAATCACTGATAGGTATATAATAAATAGAATAATCAACAGTCTTGGTGTGTGATACAAATATTATGTCGAACACGTAATTCGGTTAAAAACTTGTTCTTTGAACTCTTTTTTTTTACCAAATTACGTGATCTCCTGACATATTTTTCGTATCACACTGAGTCGGTTGATTATTTTTCTCTATATATTCAACTCTACAGACCAGCCTATCACAGGGGACAGATACACAAATATTTTCAAAGAGTGATGATGTAAAAATAGTGATGCACTATAAATCATGAGATACTCATGTATAGTGAATCAAAAAAGAAAGTGTGCACTCATATTTCCATAATCAACATCATCACAAATATAACATTGCTGTAAACGTCATAAATGTGTTTAAACTTAGTAACCTTATGTTTGAGAAGAAGTTAAAAGTTTGACATTTATTGAGAAATTCCAAAAAACAACAACAGAAATTACCAAGTGTTTCAAGATCTAATCAAATATGACAATTCTTGATTTTTTTCCGAGAGATTGAAGTAATAAGCTGAATGTGATTGATGAATAAACAATAGAAACCAGAAGTATTATAAGACAACAAAAGAAAATTGCAAACAGTACCCCAGAGACTATATTAGGCTTACATAGATCACAGAAAAAAATTGGCTTCCAGGAATTGAGAGGGAATGAATGGCGAAAAAATTAATAGAACCGAACAATGAAATGGTCAATTATGACCAACGGCCTGCTCCGTCCTCCGTGGTTTGATTGTAATGGACAATCGACTGTTTATTCATGATGTCCAATAACTGAAATATTCAGTAGCAAAAGCACAAATATTCTGGGAGATTATTCCTAAATTAATAGGGTTTATACATCAAGCGAGCTTAAAAGGTCGATTTCTATCTGCTTAATTTCCAGTCTGAAATGTCATTTTCAGTTTTCACTGCTACACGCTCTCTTGTGGATAACAAGACACTTTGCCCACTAAGGTACTGAGTTTAAGTACTTTTGAACAAAAAGGGACTTGACCCAGCCAGGCATTAAACAGGTACCTCTGATTTGTGAGAAAAGTTCTAAATTCTTGGCATCATTGTCTATAATTGTCTAATGTTGAACCAATGAACAAGGGGATTTTTTGATTTTTTGATTTTTGTTATAGTTTTTTTCATTTAAATCAGTTATTCATTATTGATATAATTCATGATCATTTTGCATGTTCTTTTATCCTATAACCATTTCAAACATATAAAATAGCTTTTCAAAAAATGTAAATATTTTTTCAGCAAGTTACTTCCCTTGATAATCAAACTTCATTTATTTTACTTTAAAGCAATCTCACTTACAAATCCATTGCTACAAACACACATTTTGATAATTGGCACTGTCTCCATCAATAATGGCTTTGCCTGACCTGAATCACTGAGAAGTTCTTTATTCGCAAAGGAGAGGTCTTAAAGGTTGAAAAGGAAAGTCAGATTAGTCGAAAATATATATCACAGATGCCCTGTTTTATATGCTAATTAAAATAAGGCTGATTGATCAACATGTATGAGGGCCGTTCAAATATTACGTGGACAATTTTAATAATTATTACACTTTTATAAATCAAGTAAATTAAATTATATGGCAATACAGGTTTTTATATTCACTTTCATATCAGTAAATATTGTAAAATTATTTAGGACAGATTTCAAGAAATGTGAGTTTTTACAACCCCACTGTAGCCGCCACGGAGCAAGTCATTTGTGTGCTGTGGCATCGCCTTGAAAACTAACAACAGCCTAACGTTATAAATGATAAAAAATGCTAGAAATAACAAACGCAACTGTTATTTAATTAGATTTTTGTATTATTCATGCTTTGCATAACATCATTGTTGGATAATGTTGTTTTATAAGATATCACAGCTTCGGAAAGAGATCATACGAATTAGATCGAGTTTAGCATACATGTTCAAAATATTTTGAAAACACATAGCATAGTCATTCCAAAAGACATGTTTATTGAACATATATCGGTATTCTTAATTTATTAACATATATATATTGAAAACATATGCAAGATTTAAAGGAATTATGTTATTCTGTTTCATTTTTGTATTATTTTTTTTGTTTTATTTAAAATTCATATTATTTAATATTCTATTAATATTTTAGTGCTTCATGATTTTTTCTGACGTCGTCAATTTCAACTTAAAAGCAAGGAAGTGTTCGTCTATTTATTTATATTTATCTGAGTTATTCATAACATTTCATAATTGTAATTTTGGAATACCAGTGATAATGCTACTTTAGTTTTGTGTATTTTTGCCGACAATTTTCCTTTTATTTAGCCAATCTCGAAATGCAGTTATGAAATAAAGACATTTTGGACTGCTCCGTAGATGGGTTTCTTGACCTATTATATCATTAATTGCAACGTAACTAGACAAGGTATCGATTTTTTGTTTAAATCATTTGATTTCTTATGAGTTGGATTACAACATCTATGACTCTTAAACGTTTACATCGATATCGAAAAAGTCCACATATTATTTGAACATCCCTTGTATATATGTTTTTAAGTGTAACTTTAAAGCTAAGATGCAATATTTGCTCAGGTACGTCTGGTTATCATGGTATGTGCAGTGTCTATACCTTACATACAGTGTCCATTACCTGTACATATGGAATCCTAGCATTTTTTCTATACCTTTTTCACATGCACTGATTAAACATTAAACTATTTTGGTCATTCAAATATTACATAAACAATGATAATCCCAGAAAATCCCAATGTGTTTTTCCTTCTGACAAGGTATGTTGACACAAGCTTCTGACAAGCTGTCATCAGCATTATTTGTCATCACTATGTCAACAAATGACTGTCAAACATCTCAGATATGGCCTGCAAAACTTCAGCAGTTCAACATACCAATAAAGTTAAAACAAACATCATAATAGACCTATTATTTAACACTGCAATTTGTCTGGCATTTTTACAAAGGATTTCAAGTTCTCAAAGGTTATAAAGGAATAACTTGAAATGAATTCATAGCTTCTTATTTGCAATTGTTTATTATATAATCTAAAGCAATGCAACTGGAGGACAGAAAGGGAAGGAGAGCACTCTGCCAGGGCTAATTCCCAATTCCCCCAATCAAAAAGCATGTGCGTGTGCGTTTTAAATAAAAGTGACAGACCTTCCATAGAGTTTGTTTTTTTACAATAAATGCTCAATTCAATAATAGATAAATATTATACAGAAAAACATACATTTACTGAATCGTTTCCCGTCAATATTGAAGATCACTCCATTTTTTCCCATTTTTAAAGAAAGTGCACTTAATGTTCTCAAATTCAAAGCCATGACCCTTTCTCAATTAGGAGGAAAAAGGTCCTAACTATACTGATTCAACATCAACTGTTGTTAAAATTGTGTATTGCTATTAACCCTTAACCCGCTAAGCATGACTATAATAGCCTTTGCATCCATTGTAAACCCAGATCAGCCTGCGAGTTAACCCAGATCAGCCTGCGAGTAACTTAATTCAAAGAAAGAACAGTCCATTATATAATGTAGCGGGGTTAAGGCTTTTTCATGAGAGGATACATGCAGCGGAATCTGGTTAGCACCCATATAGATTCCTTCTTTATTTTTTAAAGATATTAAATCAATATCAAAATTAAAAATATTCTGCCAAGTTCTATTGGAGTAACAGTATGGGTGTATAAGCTCTATCTAATGTATCAGATATCCTTTTCAAACTTCAGTAAATTGGATCTATCCACAATAAAAGAAGGCAAAACTATCAGTTGAGAGGCTATAATGGTTCACCCACATATTTGTAGCCAATTTACTACTGGTAATAATATATAGCATCAGTGTCACAGGAAAGTATAATATGATTATCATCATTTCTGTACCAACATTATACAAATAACTCAGTGTTTGGCAAAACAAAAATATATGTGTGTGTTGGGGGCAAGGTGACTTGGTAGGGATGGAGGGAGGGATGGGGAAATTATTTTTTTAGTCTCAGACTGGCAAAGATAAAATTGTTCTGTTGTTGTAGTTGTTGTTTTAGGGTCGGCCAAAGAAAGTCTTGGTTGGGCTAGCACGAACAGACCAAATTTCTGTGTTTTTAAATCATTTACAATGCATGCCGAAAAAGGTCAGCAGCCTAGAAAACATCAATAGCTTCCGAAAAAGCGTCAATCATTTCATGTATGTTTGGGGTTTTACATCATTTTTAACAATGTTTCAGTCATATTACGACAGTGTCTTCTTACAGCAGTGGGCTTTACAATAACTCTGCCATACAGGAATATGACCCATCCAGATTGTTCTGACACCAGGCGGACCAGTCTATATGCTGAACATCAAACATTTTTATGAATTCTTTGATGGAAGCCAGTCCAGGATTTACCCATGACCTCCCGCATGTGAGGTGAATACTCTAGGTTACATTGCACCATTGATTTTCCTTCTTTGTTTTATATAGGACGAATGTATGTCAAGAGACAAAACATGTGCATTTTCCTCCATAGACACATCAATCGAATGATCGAGCATCTGCCAATATAAAAATGCAATAAAAACAGGGGATCATGTAAGAAAAAGTCAATCTGTTGAATGACGTCACATTCTATTTTGACACATCACAGATAGATTTACCCCATTTCGACTTTCGCTTTAGTGTCTATGTCAATTATAATTAAATATCTCAAACACAAATAAATGTTCCCAATACATCATTTGGAAGAAGTATAGGTAATAATAACAAAAAGCAATCAAAAGTGTGCATTTTGTATCACTAGTAAGGCAGGGAAACGTTTTTTTATTAGGCAGAATTTGACTATTTACCACGGAAGCACAAATACCTCTAACACTAAGCTACCACTGTGGTATCAATCTACAAAAAAAGCTCTATATATTAATGTGATTTATTTTGATAGTGAAATAATCAGTGAGAAAGGCTGATATGGCAGGCCTGTTATACAACGTTCATCATCTTAGATGATTTGTTTATTTGAACAAGAGGCATGTGGCTTATTGTAAAAAGCACTTCGAAAATAGGTAACATTAAGAAGCATTAATCTATGATTTGTAATTACTCTGCTTGACCTTGATAACATTCGGAATAAAGGTTTCTGAATTTGTTTGTTTGTTTGAATGGTGGTTTCGTCATTTTCAGCACATGTTTGATGTTTGACCATATAAATTATTAATACGTTTTTTTAGAGGTCGAGGAAAACCACCCCCTTTTTCTTGGGTAGAACCAGTATGGTATACCTTCCACCAGCCTTAAGAATCGACACTTTCCTACTTGACAGTCAAGGTCCCAGTGGAAAACCCGAGACCCGCAGCGGTGAGAGGCGAAAAAGTTCTAGAAGCAGCATCTTTGCTATCCCGGCCCGTTAAAAGGTTGGAGAAATAATGTGGACGACAGTATGTGTTGCATACACAGTTTCCTACCACTACAAGCACTAAAGAAGGGTGCTCATTCCAGTGAAAATATCTGGGCAGTACGTGTAGGTAATAATTGTTCATGTCTATAAATGCACATTTCACTCAGTATGAAAGTTAAAGCTTCCATCTTAACCCTTAACCTGTTACAGATATAATTGACTGTTCTTTTTTTGAATTAAGACTATTCCATTTATGTGACAAAAGGGAGGTTTTGGGGGGAAATGACAGATCAGCAGCAGGACATTGTAAACCCTGATCAGCCTGCGAGTAAAATGGACGCAACGGCTATTATAGTCGTGCTTAGTGGGTTAAGGGTTAATAGGAACACCTCAGTGACATACCCATTCATGAACATTTTTGTTTTGGGTTCTTGTAAATTATAAATTTTAAATTTCTATTATTTACTGAGTAATAAAAACATTTACTGTCCCATCAGATAAAATACAATATTGTCCTCAGTTTCACACGAATGTCCATGGTGTAAATCAGAAAGATATCAAATAAGCATCTTTTATATTTTATTTATAATAATAATTATGAAGTGATGTTTTTTTGTTTTTTTTCAGTTCGAGTACTTATAAGTATTGGAATATGCTTTGAGGATTTTGGAGGCTATAAATAGAAAACTGCGAAACTACCAATTCCAAAAACTAGCAAAACTGCTTTATTTGGCCTCATGGGTTCATCAATTTGGAATAAATTCTTAAAAAGCGGGTGAAGGTATGTAACATTCAGCATTTCCTGACATGCAAGAGCATGATGAGTGCAGAAATGACCCTGATATGTAACGGCTGATTTTCTTTTTGTTATTTATTGACATTTGAAATATTGGTAAAATTGCATTGTAAGCTTGTTTTGAGAGGAGGGTAATCTTAAAGAAATGAGGCAAAAGTTGTAAAGAAAAGGCTTTTTGGTACTTTTATTTGGTATGAAAAGATGGGTAATTTATTGGTCTTCAAAGAAATGTATGATCCAATGATGGTGCGATTTATTTCGCTCAAAGATTCATGCTAAGAGCTTGTCAAGGGTTTGAACTGTGGAGTAAATCATTCTAATATTACAATTATGTATCTTTTGAATTAAATTGATTTCAATTGGATTTTATAGTCACACCAACAGCTAAGGTCATATGGCTATTTTCCGTCTTCCACGGAGAAAGATCCCAGGTTTCCCTCCGGGAAATTATGTGCACAGGTGGGCACCAACAACATTCTGCAAGCCATCTGGATAGCTTCCTCACATAAAGATTCCTGGCCCATGAGGGCTCGAACCCTCAGCAGTGAGCAGCGAGTGATTTCAAGTCACAGACTCTAACCACTCAGCTATGTATGTATCTATTGAACAGATTACCTATAATGTTAACCTTACTGTAAATATAATTTATTGCACAATCAGTGTGAATCAACTGAATGCCACATTTTATTTCCCATTTAGATAGGCATATCTTTGATTTATAAATCGCAGAGCAGCAAGTTATTATGTTGATATCAAAATGTTACTCAAATTATTGAATTATATTGTTATTTATGAGACATACAATTTAAGTTCGTGTGATCTTCTATAGTATAATTGGTCCTGGTACTTAAATGTCAAATCTCAATCTTGTGCTGTTCAATTTAACAGGACTGGATTATCATTATTAGAGATCATAGTAAATTTTGATTCAATAACTAGATAGGTGCCCCTGTGTAGGTGCTTTCTAAAGATGTGTAGGTGCTTTCTAAAGCACCTGTGTCAGCATGTGCGTCACCTTCCAGGACTTTGTTCCAGAATGTATGACACCCAGACTTAAGTGTCTGTGTCAGCACGTGTGTCACCTTCCAGAGCCTTGTTCCAGAATGTATGACACCTCGACTTAAGTGTCTGTGTCAGCACGTGTGTCACCTTCCATGGCCTTGTTCCAGAATGTATGACACCTCGACTTAAGTGTCTGTGTCAGCACGTGTGTCACCTTCCAGAGCCTTGTTCCAGAATGTATGACACCTCGACTTAAGTGTCTGTGTCAGCACGTGTGTCACCTTCCATGGCCTTGTTCCAGAATGTATGACACCTCGACTTAAGTGTCTGTGTCAGCACGTGTGTCACCTTCCAGAGCCTTGTTCCAGAATGTATGACACCTCGACTTAAGTGTCTGTGTCAGCACGTGTGTCACCTTCCAGAGCCTTGTTCAGAATGTATGACACCTCGACTTAAGTGTCTGTGTCACCTTCCAGAGCCTTGTTCCAGAATGTATGACACCTCGACTTAAGTGTCTGTGTCAGCACGTGTGTCACCTTCCAGAGCCTTGTTCCAGAATGTATGACACCTCGACTTAAGTGTCTGTGTCAGCACGTGTGTCACCTTCCATGGCCTTGTTCCAGAATGTATGGCATCTAGACTTAAGTGTCTGAGTCAGCACATGTGTCACCTTCCAGGGCCTTGTTCCAGAATGTATGACACCTGGACTTAAGTGTAGATATTCAAAGGTAAGAGGGAATCTAATATCTAAACAAGAACATTGAACTGAAAATATGACACTGAATGTGACCTTGACCATTAAATAGTGGTGCCAGACAAGGCAAAAATCAAGGGCCATAACTCTGGTGTTTGTCAATATTATTTTTCACCCACTTGTCCAAATTGTTATCGATATTAAAACTCTGGACAAGTTTGGTAATAATCAGATGCAAAATGAAGGTGCTAGAGTGTCAACGTCCAAAAGTCAATGAAGGACAGACAGCGTAAGCCTTAAAAAGTGGACCAGCTTTAAAACCCCAGTGTGCCATAGAGACTCTACACACATTATGTCTACACTGCAGTTAGTTAGTATTTCCTCTGCTTCAATTTTGTTTGTTTGTTTGTATGGGGTTTTACGTCATTTTCAACACGTAAGGTTATATATGATGGTCGATTTTTTGTGGTGGAGGCAGACCACCCACTTTTCCTGGGTAGAACCAGTACTGTACACCTCCCGCCATCCGTAAGGATCGACACTTCCTCACTTACAAGGCGAGCTCCCAGAGGGATTCGAACTCACAGCGGTGAGAGGCGAAGGTTTACAACGCAACGTCGTTAACCATTCGGCCACAGAGACGCTCCTCTCCTCTGCTTCAAGATAAGGGTTTCAGCATTCAGGATAAAGGTTTCAGCATTCTGACCAATCACTGATTTACAGGTACAGTTATTAATAGATTGCACAAAAATTAAAAATTTGACAGTTAGGAATAATAGTTTTCTATAAAGTATAGAAAATAAATACATTGTAATTATTTTGATATATCTGTTTTGTGTTTAGTGTATTTACATGCCACATTTTATATGTTTTGAAAATGCTTTAATATTATTTAAAAATTTGTGATTAAACCTCTCTCTGAGTAGCATAACATATAAATGATCAGAGCAGTTTCTCTGGGGCCATGTTTGTTTTTATACACAAGCCTGGCCTTTAATGGTTCTGTATGTAGAGAGCCAGTTGAAGGCAACACAAATTGAACACATGCTTCCACACAGACCAGAAGTGTGAAGTTTATGCGTTTTTTGCCATTAAACATTATCTACAATTACCATATCGAGGATTTATGGTTGAATTGTTTAAGAACATGGCCAGTATCTTGGGATCAAAAAAGATATAGCCCTGATAACTGACTGCAAATGTGATCAATTACCACCCAAAAGCATTAAAATGTCATAAAGTGACAGAAGTGTAAAATCACTGCACAGAAGTACAAATAGCTCAATAGTATGGCAAGCCATTTTCACATTTAATCACTATTTAGCGATATCGCTAATTCAATTAGCGATATCACTAATTCAATTACTGATATCAAAAATTAATTAGCGATATCAAGAATTTGATATATCAAAAATACATTTTAACATTTTTGATATCAAAAATTGAATTATCGATATCGCTAATTCAATTTCAGATATCGCTAATTCAATTTTTATATCGCTAATTCAATAAGTGATATCGCAAATTCGATTTCAGATATCAAAATTAATTTTCATTTCTGGATATCGCTAATTTAATTTTTGATATCTGTAATTGAATTAGCGATATCACTAATTCTAATACTGATATCAAAACTTGTATTAGCGATATCAATAAATGAATTAGCGATATCCAGAATTGAACGAATTTGCGGTATCGTTAATTCAATTTTCGATATCAAGAAATCATGATATCAAACAAGAGGCCCAAGAGGGCCTGTGGACGCTCTACTGGCTAAAACAGCTCTTATAGATTTAGATAGATATAGCTAGATATAGCTCTCTTCTCCTATAGATCAAAATTGTGGCCTCTGGAGTGCCCACAAGCAAATTCCAATATTGACCTAGTGACATAGTTTTTTGATCCCATGTGACCCATTTTGAAACTTGATCAAGATATAATTCAGATAAACAATCTGAGAAAGTTTCATCAAGATCTGGTCAAAAATATGGCGTCTAGAGTGTACACAAGGTTTTTCAAGTATTTGACCTAGTGACCTTGTTTTTAAACCCATGTGACCCATTTTCAAACTTGACCAAGATATAATTAAGACAAACATTCTGACAAAGTTGCATCAAACTCGGGTCAAAAATATGGCCTCTAGAGTGTACACAAGGTTTTTCCAATATTTGATCTAGTGACCTAGTTTTTAACTTCATGTGACCCATTTCCGAACTTGATCAAGATATAATTAAGATAAACAATTTGACAAAGTTTCATCAAGATTGGGTAACAAATATGACCTCTAGAGTGTACACAAGTTTTTTCAAGTATTTGACCTAGTGACCTAG
The DNA here is from genome assembly GCA_037043455.1 of Cyrtodaria siliqua. Taxonomy (NCBI): domain Eukaryota; kingdom Metazoa; phylum Mollusca; class Bivalvia; order Adapedonta; family Hiatellidae; genus Cyrtodaria; species Cyrtodaria siliqua. Next base: position 44,731 of record JAWPHD010006772.1, read on the forward strand.
TTTTTGACCCCACATGACCCATTTTCGAACTTGACCGAGATTTCATTGAAACAAACATTCTGACAAAGTTTCATGATGATTGCATCAGAAATGTGGCCTCTAGTGTATATAAGCAAAAGTTAACGGACAGACGGATGACCTAGTTTTTGACCCCATGGGACCCATTTTCGAACTTGACCAAAATATAATTAAGACAACATTTCGACAAAGTTTCATCAAGATCGAGTCAGAAATATGGCCTCTAGAGTGTACACAAGGTTTTTCAAGTATTTGACCTAGTGACCTAGTTTTTGACCCTGTGTGACCCATTTTCAAACTTTAGCAAGCTATAATTGAGACAAATATTCTGACAAAATTGCATCAAGATCGGGTCAAAAACATGGCCTCTAGAGTGTACACACGGTTTTATCAAAGTTTGACCTAGTGACCTAGTTTTTAACACCACGTGACCCATTTTTGAACTTGACCAAGATATAATTAAGACAAACATTTTGACAAAGTTTCATCAAGATTGGGTCAGAAATACGGCTTCTAGAGTGTACACAAGGTATTTCAAGTATTTGACCTAGTGACCTAGTTTTTAACCCCATGTGACCCATTTTCAAACTTGACCAAGATATAATTAAGATAAACAATTTGACAAAGTTTCATCAACATTGGGTAACAAATATGACCTCTAGAGTGTACACAAGGTTTTTCAAGTATTTGACCTAGTGACCTAGTTTTTGACCCTGTGTGACCCATTTTCAAACTTTAGCAAGCTATAATTGAGACAAATATTCTGACAAAATTGCATCAAGATCGGGTCAAAAACATGGCCTCTAGAGTGTACACACGGTTTTATCAAAGTTTGACCTAGTGACCTAGTTTTTAACACCACGTGACCCATTTTTGAACTTGACCAAGATATAATTAAGACAAACATTTTGACAAAGTTTCATCAAGATTGGGTCAGAAATACGGCTTCTAGAGTGTACACAAGGTATTTCAAGTATTTGACCTAGTGACCTAGTTTTTAACCCCATGTGACCCATTTTCAAACTTGACCAAGATATAATTAAGACAAACATTCTGACAAAGTTGCATCAAGCTCGGGTCAAAAATATGGCCTCTAGAGTGTACACAAGGTTTTTCCAATATTTGACCTAGTGACCTAGTTTTTAACTTCATGTGACCCATTTTCGAACTTGATCAAGATATAATTAAGATAAACAATTTGACAAAGTTTCATCAACATTGGGTAACAAATATGACCTCTAGAGTGTACACAAGGTTTTTCAAGTATTTGACCTAGTGACCTAGTTTTTAACCCCATGTGACCCATTTTCAAACTTGACCAAGATATAATTAAGACAAACATTCTGACAAAGTTGCATCAAGCTCGGGTCAAAAATATGGCCTCTAGAGTGTACACAAGGTTTTTCGAATATTTGACCTAGTGACCTAGTTTTTAACTTCATGTGACCCATTTTCGAACTTGATCAAGATATAATTAAGATAAACAATTTGACAAAGTTTCATCAACATTGGGTAACAAATATGACCTCTAGAGTGTACACAAGGTTTTTCAAGTATTTGACCTAGTGACCTAGTTTTTAACCCCATGTGACCCATTTTCAAACTTGACCAAGATATAATTAAGACAAACATTCTGACAAAGTTGCATCAAGCTCGGGTCAAAAATATGGCCTCTAGAGTGTACACAAGGTTTTTCCAATATTTGACCTAGTGACCTAGTTTTTAACTTCATGTGACCCATTTCCGAACTTGATCAAGATATAATTAAGATAAACAATTTGACAAAGTTTCATCAAGATTGGGTAACAAATATGACCTCTAGAGTGTACACAAGTTTTTTCAAGTATTTGACCTAGTGACCTAGTTTTTGACCCCACATGACCCATTTTCGAACTTGACCGAGATTTCATTGAAACAAACATTCTGACAAAGTTTCATGATGATTGCATCAGAAATGTGGCCTCTAGTGTACATAAGCAAAAGTTAACGGACAGACGGATGACCTAGTTTTTGACCCCATGGGACCCATTTTCGAACTTGACCAAAATATAATTAAGACAACATTTCGACAAAGTTTCATCAAGATCGAGTCAGAAATATGGCCTCTAGAGTGTACACAAGGTTTTTCAAGTATTTGACCTAGTGACCTAGTTTTTGACCCTGTGTGACCCATTTTCAAACTTTAGCAAGCTATAATTGAGACAAATATTCTGACAAAATTGCATCAAGATCGGGTCAAAAACATGGCCTCTAGAGTGTACACACGGTTTTTCCAAAGTTTGACCTAGTGACCTAGTTTTTAACACCACGTGACCCATTTTTGAACTTGACCAAGATATAATTAAGACAAACATTTTGACAAAGTTTCATCAAGATTGGGTCAGAAATACGGCTTCTAGAGTGTACACAAGGTATTTCAAGTATTTGACCTAGTGACCTAGTTTTTAACCCCATGTGACCCATTTTCAAACTTGACCAAGATATAATTAAGACAAACATTCTGACAAAGTTGCATCAAGCTCGGGTCAAAAATATGGCCTCTAGAGTGTACACAAGGTTTTTCCAATATTTGACCTAGTGACCTAGTTTTTAACTTCATGTGACCCATTTTCGAACTTGATCAAGATATAATTAAGATAAACAATTTGACAAAGTTTCATCAACATTGGGTAACAAATATGACCTCTAGAGTGTACACAAGGTTTTTCAAGTATTTGACCTAGTGACCTAGTTTTTAACCCCATGTGACCCATTTTCAAACTTGACCAAGATATAATTAAGACAAACATTCTGACAAAGTTGCATCAAGCTCGGGTCAAAAATATGGCCTCTAGAGTGTACACAAGGTTTTTCCAATATTTGACCTAGTGACCTAGTTTTTAACTTCATGTGACCCATTTCCGAACTTGATCAAGATATAATTAAGATAAACAATTTGACAAAGTTTCATCAAGATTGGGTAACAAATATGACCTCTAGAGTGTACACAAGTTTTTTCAAGTATTTGACCTAGTGACCTAGTTTTTGACCCCACATGACCCATTTTCGAACTTGACCGAGATTTCTTTGAGACAAACATTCTGACAAAGTTTCATCAAGATCGGGTCAAAAATATGGCCTCTAGAGTGTACACACGTTTTTTCCAAAGTTTGACCTAGTGACCTAGTTTTTAAAACCATGTGACCCATTTTTGAACTTGACCAAGATATAATTAAGACAAACATTTTGACAAAGTTACATCAAGATTGGGTCAGAAATACGGCTTCTAGAGTGTACACAAGGTTTTTCAAGTATTTGACCTAATGACCTAGTTTTTAACCCCATGTGACCCATTTTCAAACTTGACCAAGATATAATTAAGACAAACATTCTGACAAAGTTGCATCAAGCTCGGGTCAAAAATATGGCCTCTAGAGTGTACACAAGGTTTTTCCAATATTTGACCTAGTGACCTAGTTTTTAACTTCATGTGACCCATTTCCGAACTTGATCAAGATATAATTAAGATAAACAATTTGACAAAGTTTCATCAAGATTGGGTAAAAAATATGACCTCTAGAGTGTACACAAGTTTTTTCAAGTATTTGACCTAGTGACCTAGTTTTTGACCCCACATGACCCATTTTCGAACTTGACCGAGATTTCATTGAGACAAACATTCTGACAAAGTTTCATGATGATTGCATCAGAAATGTGGCCTCTAGAGTGTACACAAGCAAAAGTTAACGGACGGACGACGGACGACGGACGGACGACGGACGACGGACGGACGACGGACGACGGACGACGGAAGACGGACAACACACGATCCCATAAGCTCTGCTGGCCCTTGGCCAGTAGAGCTAAAAATGATTTCTTGATATCGCAAATTCAACTTCAAGAATCACAATGAACGCTCCCTAGTCTAGATTTTCAATCCCAAAATTCACCATTAGTTTAAACTTATTTATTTTACATCGATTGCAATGAAATCTCTATGAACTTATTTGGATCACTCTCGATGTCTTCCTGGGTAGAACCAGTACTAAGCAATGCAGATAAAGTGTCTTGCTCAGGGACACAACGCATACGGCAATCGAACCCCGACTTTTGGATCATGGGTCCAACGCTCTACCACTAGACCACAGCGCTCCACAAAAATTCAACATTGCAAAATGTCCGCAGTTTTATCAAGGACAGACCGCAACTTGGTAGAAATTGAGAGGTTGTTAACAGTTGAAGGTAGTGATAGAGACAGGAGGGACAAAGCTATTCGACTTATTGAATCTTCGGTACAGAATTTAGACAGGATAAGATCTACAGTTGACGATTCAGCTTATAACAATATAAGAATCCCGTTAGGCCAACTCTGCCTGCTACGCCTATGTATTTATTTTAGTTTAAGTAGTTAATTTTTGATTGACAATCTATATGGTAAAGTAAACACCTTCCATGTTTTACACTATGCCGCGTGTATCTATGGTTTAACTAGAGTAAGTTCGCATAACACCTTAACTAGACATGCACAGATCAACGACCATAGTAAGTGATCAAAGTCCCTCAACAATATTGCTGTTCTCCGCCATGTTGAATTGCGCCCGAGACTTGTATCCTTTTGAAGCAGGGCCAATTTCACTCTTACAATAATTCTATTAGCGACATCAAAAATTGAATTAGCGATATCAAAAATTGAATTCTTGATATCAATAATTGCTTTTCAATTTCTGATATCGCTAATTCATTTTTTGATATCGCTATTTTTTGATATCGCTAATAGAATTAGCGATATCAAAAACTGAATTAGCGATATCGAGAATTCTATTCTATTCTATTCTCGATATCAAAATATGTGGTATTTAGCGATATCAAGAATTGAATTACCGATATCGCTAATTCGATATCGCTAATAGAATTAGCGATATCGAAAAAATGAATTTCTGATATCAGTAACTGAATTAGCGATATCGCTAATTGAATTGTGTGTGTATGTATATGTTGCTCTAAGATTTATAGTTCCATGTAGTTGGTTATGGAAAAATAATTGAATGTTGTTTAATGGCTCATCAACACAATATAGGTTATTTAGAGCCGCCCCAGAGAGAGGGGAAGGATACATAGGAATCCGGGAACCGTGCCCTACTCTTATTATCGAATAGATTCCTATGTTTTTTTAACGTGCTCATAAGATAGACCGATACACAGAACCGCCCAGTTTACGTCCCCATCCGATGGACGAGTCTAAGGGAAAGTGTCTTGCCCAAGAACACACCGACGGTGGCACCACGGAGGATTGGACCTGGGGCCTCTGGTTACAAATCCGCCGCGCTACCGACTGCGCCACGCCAGCCCTCTTATGGAAAAATAAGAATTGAATTGAATTTGATAGTCGCATCAACAGCTAAGGTCATATGGCGACTTTCCAGCTTCCACTGGTGGAGGAAGACCCCAGGTGCCCCTCCGGGCAAAAATAAGGGGGTGGGCTATGTGTTTGCATATAATTAAATTAAACTCTGTTCAAATGATAGTTTTGGAAACTTTGCTTTCTTTTTTAAATAAATATTTGGAAAGGCATTCAGGTAAATACTTCAAAAGAACAATGGAATTGTTGTTTAACGGCTCATGCATCAACACATTATAGTTTACTTCCAGGGCATTTTTAACCTATACTATTTAAGAAAGGCCGGAATTCTGCCTCTACCCAATTGCAAAAACCTCTGTATTTTCCTAATTCTGGATAAAAACAAGAGGTCAATGACCTTGAAGCTCTACTGATTGATTTTGATTTCAGGAAGTAGTCGCTACAGACTTGTTTTTTGAAAATCTATTTTTAACCGTGGCGGCCATCTTGATTTCCGGCCGACCATCAAGAGCAACATTCCTGTGAAGTTTCATGAAAATCCGTCAAGTAGTTTCAGAGGAGTAGTCGCTACAAGTTTTCATTATATTACTCTATGTAAACAAAGATGGCTGCTGGCAGCCATGTTTAACGTCAAATCAAAACGAATTTCGACAAGGACCAACATCATGTCATACTGATCATTTTAGAAAAAGTCCCATATCAATATCTCTTATAGTTTTCAAGAAGTAGTCGCTACAAACTTATTTATTTTAAATCTATTTTTAGCTGTGGCGGCCATCTTGAATTTCCGGCTGACCTGAAATGTTTCTAGGATCAACTAGACATCAAGAGCAACATTCCTGTGAAGTTTCATGAAAATCCGTCAAGTAGTTTCAGAGGAGTAGTCGCTACAAGTTTTTACTATATAACTCTATGTAACCAAAGATGGCCACTGGCAGCCAAGTTTAACGTCGAATCAAAATAATTTTCGACAAGGATCAACATCATGTCATGCTGATCATTTTAGAAAAAGTCCCATATCAATATCACTTATAGTTTTCAAGAAGTAGTCGCTACAAACTTCTTTTTTAAAAATCTATTTTTAGCTGTGACGGCCATCTTGAATTTCTGGCAGATCTGAAATTTTGCTAGGATCAATTAGACATCAAGAGCAACATTCCTGTAAAGTTTCATGACAATCCGCCAAATAGTTTTAGAGGAGTAGTCGCTACAAGTTTTTACTATATAACTCTATGTAAACAAAGATGGCCGCTGGCAGCCATGTTTAACATTGAATCAAAACAATTTTTGACAAGGATCAACATCATGTCATGCTGATCATTTTAGAAAAAGTCCCATATCAATATCACTTATAGTTTTCAAGAAGTAGTCGCTACAAACTTGTATTTTAAAACTCTATTTTTAGCTTTGGCGGCCATCTTGGATTTCACATCAACATGAATTTTTGCTAGGATCAACTAGACTTTATGGGCAACATTTCTGTAAAGTTTCATGAATATCCATCCAGTAGAGCTAAAAATCAAAATTCCAATTTTTAAAAAAAAATTATTTTAGGAAAAAGTGAGGCTTTCAATTGTTTGTACCGCGGTATGCTAAAATCATTGCTAATTTCAATACTTGATTAATATACCTACAGCATTCATCTTAACATTTTTTTTCTCCTAAACAACATTCCCCTAAATAATGAATTTCGCATATTTTCCCCCCAATTTTGACATCTTTCGCTTCTTTTTCCAAATTTTCTCGAAAAAAGCTCCGACTTCGAACCACTCCAGACAGTAAGGATGCGTAGGAATCTAGAAGCAATTTCTACTATTACAGTACGTTTGAATAAATGTTCTTGCACATGCTCAGAGGAGACTCCAATATACAGGACCACCGACTCCATCCGAAAAACAAGGCTAGGAGAAGTGTCTTGCCTAAATGACAAATCAATGAAAGTCATAAAACCCACTGACGCTGCACAGGCTTTAAAGAAGAACTGTGATCTCATATACACTTCTCAAAACTGCTAACTACACCGCTCACGTTTTGGGTTATATATATCGATGGGTTGAATGTTTTTCAATAAAATAAAAAGGAAATACCAATTCAATCATTTTTACATCATTTCATTTTATTTTTTTCATGGGCAATGCTAGAACTAAACCACAATAAGCAATTACAAACGACCCATGTAAACACTAAAGTCACACTTTTATGAACAAGAAATGAAAAGTGTGACTTTAGTGTTTACATGGGTCGTTTGTAATTGCTTATTGTGGTTTAGTTCTAGCATTGCCCATGAAAAAAATAAAATGAAATGATGTAAAAATGATTGAATTGGTATTTCCTTTTTATTTTATTGAAAAACATTCAACCCATCGATATATATAACCCAAAACGTAGCGGTGTAGTTAGCAGTTTTGAGAAGTGTATATGTATAATACATCTGCAAGTAAACCCATGGCATAAAATAAAAGTTGTCTACCAATATGCAATAAACATTTTGGAGTAGGACCTTTTTTGGTGGGGATAATAAGGTAGTGTAACAGCAAACATTTTGTATCCAAAATTATGTAAACATACGTACACCGTTTCTAAACCTACTGACGAAGAGGTATATATATAACTTACATAATTTGAGAATTAACTCTATAGCCACAATATAAATGGTTTTAACCAGCCAGACCAAAGCCCAAAACTAAAGCTTCGAAAATTAAGAGTTACCAACTCAAAATTCTTTGACGCATATTCAGTCATGGATATTTTAAGAATCCATGAATAAACCTATACTTTTAATCGGCACATATACATTGTTATATGACCTTAACACCTGGATAGAGTTTTGATAAACAGTTTTGTAATTTTGCCTTTATTTGGTGGGTTAGTGCCTTTAAGGAAGGCCTAGCTGATGACTAAACCCGATAGAATCTCTATGGATTTACTCTGGAACACTGTTTTTTTCTATGAAGTACTGCCACACACATCTGCTTCACATTTATAAATTTCAACAAAAATATGCATGTATGCTGCCGAATGTCGATTTGTTGAGAACATGAAAATGGAAACAAAAGGTGTATATATACATGTATATACGTATCGCATAGAACAACTTACCTAAAATGAACTGTTAAATATCTTCCTGAGGAGTAAATTGTTGATGCCAGTTTATTTCCACACATACCATTGTTGCCCCCAGCTTCTGGCTAAAATATAAAGCAAAATATACTCAGTTGCAAAAGAAACTGGATACTTTGAAAATTTTACTTTACACCCTATCCTCTTTATCTAGCGACAGTCCCTTAATGATTCGACCTATTGATAAACACATGACAACATGATATTGGCAATGGAATTATAAAAACTTTGGTACCAAACATGGCATATCTATCTTGGAATTTGTCAATTTAATTAAAAAAAAAATATATATACAATTAAATCTAAACAAAACTCAGTGTCCACTTTCTTTTGCAACTCAGTATAGATACAACCGCAAACATTAAACAATAGAATATGAAGGGGTGTTTGACACAGCTAACAAGATGCCTGATACTGTACCTTCTGCTTATATCAAGTTTACATTGCAATCGAGTGTGATGTGGAAATTGTTTTAATTTGGAAAGAAAGATTAATAGGCTATTAAACTCCATGCAGCTTTCATTTGGTAGTCCATGGTCATTATGTACACACTGTAGCCAATTAGTATTTTGTCTGCTTCAAGATAAAGGTTTCAGCACTCTGACCAATCACTGACCTTATTTTTACAGGTACATACAGTGTTCGACACTAACGCTAGCCCGATTGGCTAGTAGATTATAGAACAAACACGTACCCAATTTGCGTTGGCATTATATAAATAAAATCTCAAGCACTGTTAATCATTAATGTTCCGCAGATTCTCGCTTAAAACTGCTGCTCTTTTAGTCCGCGTAAAACGACATTTGTTTTCTTTTTGCTTTCGTTTACCGCGTGATACCAGCCCGATACCGAATCTCACAAACGCTTGTAAGTTGTAACTACGCCTTATAAACTAGACAGCTTTTCTCAAGCGTTTTTATGGCCACGATTTCAGCAGTTGTTTCCGCAAACGCCGCGAATTATGAACGTGCTATAAACGGTGCAAACATGGATCGCTTTTTGGGGCTTTCTCCACCAGCCAAAAAACAAAAAACTGTATCATAATAATTTCTTATTTCTGTGTTTCTCATGTACATTGTTCAGAAATACTATAATAAATTAAAATAATAATCATCACAGTATGTTACTTTTCTTAACAGAGGTGCAGACTGCCACGAGATCAGGTTATTGTGACGGAGGGTGCTGTCAGCGATGTCACAAATTTTGAATCTGATTTGTGTTGTTATTTTATAACCAACCCCGTCAAATCAATATACAATGAGGATTTGGTACCGTTGGTAGCAGGGCTAGTAGAAATTAAGGGGGGCTAGTGAAATTTCAAACCTAGTAGGTCCAAAAAGTTAGTGTCGAACACTGACATAGATGCACCAAATTAAAAATTTGACAGGAATAAAAGTTTGTTCTAGAAAGTATGGAAAATAAATGCATGTATGCTGCCGAATGTCGATATATCTGTATAGAGTAATGTTTAATGTATTTACATGCCACATTTTATGGTTTAAAAATGCTTTATTATTTAGAAATTTGGGATTAAACCTCTCTGAGCAGCATAATGCATAAGTTACTCTGGGGCTATTTTGGGGTTTTTATACTCAACCCTGGCCTTACGTAAAAAAAATGTGTTCCTTGCCTTTTCAATGAATTGAATTGAATTGGATTTTATAGTCGCACCAACAGCTAAGATCATATGGCGACTTTCCAGCTACCATTGGTGGAGGAAGACCCCAGGTGCCCCTCCGGGCAATTTTCGTGCACGGGCGGGAACCTGGGTAGAACCACCGACGTACCGCAAGCCAGCTGGATAGCTTCCTCACATAAAGATTTCTAGGCCCCTGAGGGATCGAACCTACAGCGGTGAGGGGCAAGTGATTTCAAGTCAGAGACGTTAACCACTCGGCCACGAACGCCCCGCCTTTTCAATGAAAAGGTGAGGTACATAGGAATAGTGATTGTCCGTCACACTGTCTGTGGCCATAACTAGTCATTTAGTTTTGAAGAGATTCAATTCATGATTGCCATCACTCGCCATTTTGATATAACAATATTTTTTATTGCAGTTACTGCCCTTTTTGGACTTGGACATTTTAAGAGCCAATATAAGAATCTTGTGGCCGCACAGACTAGTCATTCAGTTTTGAAGAGATTTAATACATATTTGACAGGATGGTAAACCATCATGCGAAAGTAATAATATTTAGTCGTCATTTTGATATGACACCTTTTTTCACGTACCACAGTTATGGACCTTTTTGGACTAGATGTTAACACCTAATAAGAACGTTGTGGCCACAACTATAGACATCCAGTTTTGAAAGCTCCTATCCCATCATCAACAAGCACATTTTACAATGGATGTACATTGTTTCTAAACCTACTTTTGATGAACTATTTTGAGAATCCAAACTATATAATGTAGACACAATATGAACAGCTTTTATCTGCCAGGCTAAACCCCAAAACTGGACCGTCGATTTAAGATTTACCAACTCATATTTCATTTTATGCATATTCAAACACGGGCATTTTAAGAACCCATAAACATATACTTTTAATCAGCACCTACACATTATTATGACCTGAACTCCTGTACAGAGTTTTGATAAATGGTTTTGTAAGTGCAATTTAAGGGATTCAATTCATATTTGATAGGATTGTTGGCCATCAAATATTTCAGGACTATTGGTCAGCCATATCTGAGAAAAAAAATCCAAAATGGATGGGTTATGATTAATTGAAATTTTGATGTGATAACATGGCTTACTTTATTTAGAAATGATGTCTCGTGTGCCATTTTTAGATAAATGGACAATTCTATGGACAAATTTATTTAACATAAAAAACAAAACATCTTAGAGTAAACTTGCGTCAAACATTTCGAATATAAAGGGCACTATTTCTGCCAAATAAATATTGTTTCTGATATTATGTTCACATCAATAGTGTTGCATTAATGTCATCTATTATATCATTGACAATGTTCATGCCTATAATATGCATTTGGATGAAAATTTCAATTAATCATACCCCAACCATTTTGGATTTTTTTTTGAAAGATGGCTGACCAATAACAAGAGACCGCCACTCAAAATATAGCATTTTTCAGAAAATCAAGGGACATAACTCCCGTGTAAAAAGTCCAATCTGGCTGTTTTTCAAATTTGTCGGAGCTTTAATTGATATTAACAATCTGGTAAAGATCCGATGAAAAATGAAGGCCCTATTGTCTTAACGAGGCAAAATATAGCATTTTTAACTAAATCAAGGGCCATAACTCCACTGTTACTGGTCCGATCTGGCTGGTTTTCGATGTTGTCCGAGCTTTCATTGGTATTAACAATCTGGTACAGTTTGGTAAAGATCAGATAAAAAATGAAGGCCCTATCATCTTAACGAGGCAAAATATAGCGCTTTTAACTAAATCAAGGGCCATAACTCCGCTTTAACTGGTCCAATCTGGCCGTTTTTCGAACTTGTCCAAGCTTTCATTGATATTACCAATCTGGTACAGTTTGGTAATGATCAGATGAAAAATGAAGGCCCTATCGTCTTAACGAGGTAATTTAGCGTTTTTAACTAAATCAAAGGCCATAACTCCACTGTTACTTGTCCGATATGGCCTGTTTTCGAACTTGTCCGAGCTTTCATTGATATTATCAATCTGGTAAAGTTTGGTAAAGTTCAGATGAAAAATGAAGGCACTACCATCTTAACGAGGCAAAATATAGCATTTTTAACTAAGTCTAGGGCCATAACTCCGCTGTTACTGATCCGATATGGCTGGTTTTCGAACTTGTCTGAGCTTTCATTGATATTAACAATTTGGTAAAGTTTGGAAAAGATCAGATGAAAATTGAAGGCCCTATCGTCTTAACAAGGCAAAATACAGCATTTTTAACTAAATCACGGGCCATAACTCCACTGTTACTGGTCCGATCTGGTCGGTTTTCGAACTTGTCCGAGCTTTTATTGATATTAACAATATGTTAAAGTTTGGTATCATCTTAACGAGGTAAAAATTAACGGACGGACGACAGACAACTCGCCATCCCATAAGCTCTGCTGGCCCTTGGCCAATAGAGCTAAAAAGAGTAAACATATTACGCTGCAAGTTACATGTAAAAATATTCAGGATTATTTGAGTTCTAATTTTTTTCTGTTGTTAATGCACGTGCAATGGGATTCCACAAAAGGGTACATATTACACTATTACTTTGTTTTATAACAATTAATCCGAGACATATGTTTCCACGTTTTGGCAACACATGTTCAACTTTGCAGGCTTCTTGATAGATTACAACTGTAATCTCTGTAATCTTTCCCCTGGTTTATTCTAAATCCTTACTTTGTTTATCATAAAATTGCATTTTATTCACAAATCTAAATGACACAAAACTAAAATTAGACCCAGGTGTTTTGTACAGAGATCTGAATTAAAAAGACATATATAATATGTAATCAGAGCTGTAGATAAGGCCATATCTAATTAATTCCCAGTTTATCATCCAAATTTTGGAAAAAAATTGGGGCGGGGGATGTGTATGTGAGTTTTAAAAGTAAGTTCTCAATATAACTTACTTCTTCTTGTTTGAAACAGTTCCCCTTTTAGGCCACTTTTTTTTTTTCTTGGTTTACAGATTTTTTCTTATTTTTTTACACTCGGTCGGAAGGGGAAAAAAAAATAAACAAGAGGTCAATGACCTTGAAGCTCTACTGATTGATTTTGATTTCAGAAAGTAGTCGCTACAGACTTGTTTTTTGAAAATTTATTTTTAGCTGTGGCGGCCATCTTGAATTTCCGGCCGACCTGAAATTGTGCTAGGATCAACTAGACATCAAGAGCAACATTCCTGTGAAGATTCATGAAAATCCGTCAAGTAGTTTCAGAGGAGTAGCCGCTACAAATTTTTATTATACAAACTCTATGTAAACAAAGATGGCGACTGGCGCCCATGTTTAATGTCGAATCAAAATAATGTTTGACTCTGATAACCATCATGTCATGCTGATCATTTTACAAAAAGTCCCATATCAATATCACTTATAGTTTTCAAGACGTAGTCGCTACAAACTTCTTTTTAAAAATCTATTTTTAGCTGTGGCGGCCATCTTGAATTTCTGGCCGACCTGAAATTGTGCTAGGATCAACTAGACATCAAGAGCAACATTCCTGTGAAGTTTCATGAAAATCCGTCAAGTAGTTTCAGAGGAGTAGTCGCTACAAGTTTTCATTATATAACTCTATGTAAACAAAGATGGCCACTGGCAGCCATGTTTAACGTCGAATCAAAATAATGTTTGACTCTGATAACCATCATGTCATGCTGATCATTTTACAAAAAGTCCCATATCAATATCACTTATAGTTTTCAAGACGTAGTCGCTACAAACTTCTTTTTTAAAAATCTATTTTTAGCTATGGTGGCCATCATGAATTTCTGGTCGATCTGAAATTTTGCTAGGATCAATTAGACATTAAGAGCAACATTCCTGTAAAGTTTCATGAAAATCCGCCAGGTAGTTTCAAAGGAGTAGTCGCTACAAGTTTTTACTATATAACTATGTAAACAAAGATGGCAGCTGGCAGCAATGTTTAACGTTGAATCAAAATTTTTGACAAGGACCAGCATCATATCATGCTTGTATTTTGAAAATTTATTTTTAGCCGTGGCAGCCATCTTGAATTTTCGGCCGACCTGAAATTTTGCTAGGATCAATTAGACATCAAGAGCAACATTCCTGTGAAGTTTCATGAAAATCCGTCAAGTAGTTTCAGAGAAGTAGTCGCTACAAGTTTTCATTATATAACACTATGTAAACAAAGATGGCCACTGGCAGCCATGTTTAACGTCGAATCAAAAACGATTTTCGACAAAGACCAACATCATGTCATGCTGATCATTTTAGAAAAAAGTCCCATATCAATATCACTTATAGTTTTCAAGAAGTAGTCGCTACAAACTTGTTTTTTTAAAAACCTATTTTTAGATCTGACGGCCATCTTGGATTTCACATCAACATGAATTTTTGCTAGGATCAACTAGACTTCATGGGCAACATTTCTGTAAAGTTTCATGAAAATCCATTCAGTAGTTTCAGAGGAGTAGTCGCTACAAAAAAAGTTTACGGACAGACAGACAGACGGACGCCGCACCACGGCATAAGCTCTGCTGATCTCTGATCAGTCCAGCTAAAAATCAGCCAAACAAATTATTTTTTTGGTTTACAGATTTTTACCCTCGGTTGGAGGGAAAAAAATAAAAAATAAAATCTGTTTCTAAGTACAAATTTCAAACATGGTGACCATGTTTCTCATATAAAACCATAAGTTTATACAACACAAAGACAGAAGACAACACAAAATGTATTTAAATCGTTGAATATTCTTTTAATATTCCCAATGATGAAATTTCTGTATTCACGCCCGGATAACGTGCCCGGATGTGTTGAAATCAAGTTACCTTGGTGAACAAGGGAGACTACTCTATGTTCCTCATACAAGGAAATGGCGGATAGTGATCGCGCGTCGTTTGCGTTCGAAATTTCGATGTTTTGATAGATATATGCTGTTGTTTGACGTGTTATTATTGTATACTAGAAAATTGTTTCACCAATTCAATTTTTTTTTTTTTCATCTGTCGTTGAAATGCGGCCGGCGGTGAAAAACCCCACAGATGTTCAAATTTTTATTTTTTTTCCAATCTCTGGAAAATTGGGGTCGGCGGATCCGTAAACCAAGAAAAAAAAAATGTCGCCTTATTTACGAATGACTGTTTGCCAGACAGGCACAACTCACATACGGGATATTTATCATCTGGTTCTACAAGGTCATCTGACGAACCACAGTAATAACATACCGATTCGAAGCCAGCAGAAAAATATGGTAGTTCCACTGACATGTCACAAGTTACATTTTTTCTGACAAATACCGAATGTAAAATATGATTGTCCTCTGTTTCAACATCTTGAAGGACAGAACCACATGTATATTGTAGGTCAGCTAAGATTTGAAGCAAATCAGTTCTTTTCTTTCCTTTCACCACATGTTTACAATACAGGACTCTTGGTTTTTCACATTCAGAACAATACACCACAATCTGGACAATATATATATATTTTTTTTCAAAATAAAAATTGTCTGGGCGGCATAAAATATTCGGGGCGGGCGGGGATGATAAACTGGGAATTAATTTGATATGATTTTACTCATACTTTTTTTTACAAAAACCCTCTGTTTTCCTAAATTGTGAGTATCTTATATTACTCATATTTGTATGTATTGTCCTGTGGGACTGTTTATGCCATATTACATGATAAAAATTATGTATAATATTATGTGTCATTTTGAAGTCCGATCCTAGGAGACTCTCACAGAAAAGACTGAATTACTAAACAGAGTTATTTAAAAAGTGTTTCAATACGAGTTTAATAAACATGTTATAATATGAATAACCTTTCTGCAAGAAATCCCTATCTTTTACCTATAGAAATACCGCAGCGTGGCCTAGTGGTAGCATGTCCGCCTTCCATGCGGGAAGATCGTGCCGTGGGATCAATCTCCGGACAGGGTCCAAAGTCTTCATAAATATGGTACTAGTAGCTCCCTTGCTTTATGTTCAACATTTAAAGCTCTATTCCAGAGTGGCAGCTTAAGTGTTGGGAATTGGTTGAAAATTCATGATCGTTCATCAGAATTTTCAACCAACCGATGATTGATCATTCATCGATTAAACATGGCTTCCATATAAGACACAAGTGTAAGCCTTTTTCAGTCAATAATGACGAAAAGAAACAAATTTGAAGTATGTTCTGGTCATTAAGCAATTGAATGAAACTTAGGCCAAAAAGAAAACACCCGTATTTCCTATTTTTAAGGGGCCGACCCTAAAACTTTTTATGAAAAAAATAAAAAATAAATAAATAAATGTTCTGAACAATGGTTTCTCACAATAGATCCGAGGTAAACTCACATCACAGAGAAACTTTCAGTTACAGTATCATCAACTTGTATGGGGTTTATGAGATAAATACATGCAGAATCTCACAATATCTTGCTCCAACAAAAAAAAAAAAATGCCTACCGACCTACCCTATTTTTAGGAAACACACCTATTTAATTTTTTTGGCCTTAGCAAGCATTTATTTTAAGTATAAATTGTGATGGAAACCGTTGGATATATGATTTCTTGTTGCAAAACTAAAACTTATTTCATTCTCTTGTATATTTTAGTACAAAAGAATGACATAAGTTATAATTTTGCAACAACCTAGTAAACTCGATCATGAAAATCTGTTATAAATTAATCAGAAAAATGGCTTAACTGACCGATGCTCGATCAAATCGATTAATCGGAACAGCACTAGTGGTAGCACTATTGAGTTGAATCTAGTGACCCAGGGCCAGTGGTTAGCAGAGTGGACTCTAGTGACCCAGAGGTTAGAAGAGTGGACTCTAGTGATCCAATGGTAAGCAGAGTGGATTCTAGTGACCAGTGGTTAGCAGAGTGGCTCTAGTGACCCAGTGGTTAGCAGAGTGGTGGACTCTAGTGACCAGTGGTTTATAGCAGAGTGGACTCTAGTGACCCAATGGTTAGCAGAGTGGACTCTAGTGACCCAGTGGTTAGCAGAGTAGACTTTAGTGACCAGTGGTAAGCAGAGTGGACTCTAGTGACCCAGTGGTAAGCAGAGTGGACTCTAGTGACCCAGCAGTTAGCAGAGTGGACTCTAGTGACCAGTGGTAAACAGAGTGGACTCTAGTGACCCAGATGTTAGCAGAGTGGACTCTAGTGACCAGTGGTAAGCAGAGTGGACTCGAGTGACCCAGTGGTAAGCAGAGTGGACTCTAGTGAAAGTAGATTGGACTCTAGTGACTCAGCAGTTAGCAGAGTGGACTCGTGACCAGTGGTACTGGGTGGTGGGCGGTTGGGTGGGAGTGGGGGTGGGGTCATCAGTCTTATCATTGCTGTCATTTTAAAGGGACACTGTCCGTAAGTAAGCAGATACTGAGCATAACCAAATAACTGTCTGACTTTTATTCAGTGAAATGCATTCATGAAAAGTTGAGCATAGACCCAAAGAAGTCTGTAGGAATACATTCATGAATTTAAAAAAAAAAAATTAAATTATTATTTGTAAATAATGCAGGCCCCACATTATTTACCTTTTCGACTGATGACTGCCATTAGCGCATTAGGTTTTCTACGTAGTATGTATTGCGTAATATGTATAGCCCGCTTAGCTCAGTCTGGATCGACGTCGACTATCTCGCACTCACTATTAATACCCGAGAGTTCAATTTTAGTTTGAATTCCATTTATAAACAATCTTGCATTTAATCAGTAAATATTCAATAATGTTTAGTGTGTAACGTTTCTGAACGTTATTAGTGTGTGTTTTATAAACTAAAAGTTACGGACATTGTCCCTTTAAAGAAAATTGTGGTCGAAAGTGGGGGGGTGGGGAGCAAAATTATAGATATATACAACAGTTACATGCAAACCTAGATCTGCCTTTATTGCACATTTTATGGGCCATGGGAGCCCAGAATTTGAAGAAAAAAAATACTTACGCAACTCTTTACAACATACTATTATAACAAAACCAATTCCAAAATTTAATGATAATGCTATAAGGAAGCTCATGGCCAAATTTGGTTGTGCTAGGATAAGAAATGTAAGAAATATAGACTTGTAAACACAGCTTACGCAAAGGGGGGGGGGGGGGGGGGGGGTGATTACATAAGCTCTCTTATTCTTTGAATAGTCGATCTAAAAATTGCTAGATTCTCATCCAAATTTTTCTTAAAATAGGGGTTGGGAATGGAATTTTATTTTTTATTTTTATGCAACGTAAATTCCCCCAAAAAGTTGGCAATAGACAAAGGTTGATTACATGTATGTAAGCACTGGACTCGAGATCCATATAATTCAGGTTTGACGCTTCTTTATCCAGCGAGCCAGAAATAAATTCATGGTATAATTCTATTAATGTTTTTGTGTCAGGAAACTGACAACCAAACCATTCCTTCACTAAGGTACTGCCTTGCACATTAATCCTGCTTATGACAAAAACCATATTTGTTCGTGTTTCGAAACAATTATTTTACACTTCTTGTATACCTGAAGCACCGGAAGCGTCACATAGAGGACAGGTTCATAAAACGGAACATCGCGCTCCCGGAAAATTTACGGCGTTCGTAAAATTACACGGAACAAAATGGTCTTTTAATGGCAATAAAAAATTTTGGGGCGGGGATGAGAATCTAGCATTTTTTTTATAATGGCCTAAACTAGATCTCGTAATATTTTAAAAAGAAAGCCCTCTTTTGAAGTGGGGTGGGGTTATTAGGGGGAAAACGTTTATACGAGGATATACTCGGGAGAAGAGTGATCTTGGTTTCCTCTATATAAATCACGCCTCGGAGCAACACTAGATTATAAACTTTTATAGATGTGCTGATTGGTCGTAAAACCACTTTTTTAATTTCATTCGCATCATTCAGATTTTGTCAAAAAAATATACCCAATTTTGATGCAAACATGTCAAGTTCATGACCTCATCGACCTTATCATGAACAAGCAAAATAAAATTACCTGTAACATGCTCTGATGTCAGTGATGTGTATTTCTTCACTTGTTGGTGCAACTGAGACATTAACAGATTAGACACATGCAACTGAATACCTCACTTTTTTTTACCTACCACAGTTTATTAATATTATCTTCATTTTATACATCTAAGAAACCTCTTCCAAATATTGTATTTGGCACATGTTGCATGTACAGTACAGCTCACGCGAATCCTACACTTTACTCGATTTGCCGCGTTTGGTCGTATCGAGTGCCACGCGGATCTACGCGAAGTCAATGTTTGGACTCGGCGAATCCACGCAGCGAAATTACGCCATTGTCGAGTCACTCATCAGAGTGATCAAACACTCCGAGTGACTCTGCGTAGGATCCAATTAACCATGAGTGCACACCTGTGATGATTTTTTATTGGGAATAAAAAGAAATCTGAATTTTCCGACAACTTTTCAAATTGTCCAACAGCACGCTTGAAAAAGCAATCAATCGCCAGAAAAAGTACAAACAATGCGACGCCGAGTGAATCTTTTCTGTGCAAAGTTGGTACAATGAATAAATTTCGAAACAAATACGTATTTCAAACTTTTAATGCTTTGCTGAAGTTTTGTTCGTTTCTGTTGTCCAAAAGTCACAGTCTTCAACTGACATAAATACCCATAATCCCAATGGCCATGTGTGTACCTTTTAACAAGGCGGCACTAACAACGGGTTTATATATATATGACTCGGAATTCTTTAAACAGCAGAATAATATAAATTTGTTACAAATAACAATTATTTAAAAATATAATTATAATTTCCAGTATAATAATTACTGATTGAATTTTATGTTCAGTCGCCGTGAAGGCGGTAATAGGAACCACCATATAACTGTCGTGACCCAGTTTACATAATCCGGGCATTCAAATTTTTCTGCATCCGCTTTTTCAAAACAAAAGTAAAATTGTCTTCTGCTTCGATTTTTTCTAAAGTTACAGTGCTCAAAGAAAATTATTTTAAGAGACAGGCCCAGGGCTTGTTGCTTCTGAAAATGGACAGGCCCCGATTTGAAATGGACAGTATTTTTTTCTTATTGGAAATGTGTCTTTATTCACTTTTATAGCACACATTTGTTACGTATATATTAATCAAGCTCAGAACCTCCTCTGACTAGATTTTTCTTTTTGCTACCACTTTATGCTCCCTGGTCAGTGGACTTATTTACCATTTCGTTTAAAATATGTTAGAATAGAATATTACATAGTAATTTATAACCAATGCAAAGGAGAGTACTAGCACTTTTGCCAAACGATAATAATCAGAGCCGACTTGGTGAAACTGGAGCTAAACTTGGAGCCAAATTTTTAATCAGGTTTTATAAGACTATCAGAGCCTCTTCTGGCTATATTTTTTCTTTTTGTCACCACTTTCTCCAAGTAAAGAATTAGGAGCCTAGACTAGAATTCATTTAAAAGTAGGATTCCAGGAACTCCTTACACCTTAAATAATGAATAGAAATATACTTTATATCTGTATTTATACATATATAGTATATATATTTTTCTTTCCACCAACATGTATTTGTAAAGGACAGTTTTTCTTATTAGATTATGTAAAAAAAAAAAAAAAAAAAATATCCGAAATTATGTACCATCCGAACTACTATGACACCGCACTTTTACGGCCTGAACATTTCACAAACATTCAATCGAAATACCATCAATAACGATTTTTTTTCATGCATTAGTGTGTTTTTAATGACAAAAACGGTATTTCTTATCACAAAGGAAAGAAAACACAACCCTAATAGCAGAATAATGAGTTTTATGTCAACAATTGTCGACCTCAAAGTAGTGACAAACTGCCGACACGAAGCCAGGCAAAATAGTTTCAATGTGTGTATAACACATTTTAATTACTTTATTGCAAGTGTTTTCAAAGTTCACAATACACATGGGAGTATTTTGTCTTGAGGAACTTGAGCTTGAGATCCAGTATAACTAATATTTTGGGGGATTTTTTTTTTTTTTTTTTTTTTTTTAGACAGGCCCGACGGGCTCGTCTGCAAAATAAGACAGGCCCGGAATGGATTTCGAGGAGCCCCGGGTGTCGGGCTATTCTATTTCTTGAGCACTGAGTTATTGAATAATTATGCATTAAAATGACTGCAAAAAAGTTGCACCTTTTACCTGTGCAGTTTCGACTGCGAACTCCGAATTTGTCTACGCAAAGTATCGTGACGTACTTCCGTGGCGTAAGCACGCCGAGAAGCTTTTCCCACTCCGAGTAGTTTTATCATCTAAACTCTGCGTAATTACGCGATTTGCAAATTCCTCACTCGGCGTGAAAGAGTAAAGTGTGGTGTTCGCGTGAGCTGTACTGTAGCAATAGGGCAGAAATTGTATTTATCGCTTTACCCATTACACAGGGATGTGCTTGTTTGTTTGTTTGTATAGTGTTTTACATTTTCAACGCATGTAAGATATATATGACAGTCGATTTTTTTGGGATGGAGGCAGACCACCCGCTTTTTTCTGGGTAGAACCAGTACTGTACACCTCCCACCATCCATAAGTATCGACACTTCCTCACTTACAAGACGAGCTCCCAGTGGGATTCAAACCCACAGCAGTTAGAGGCGAGAAGGTTTACAACCCCTTGTGTTGTGTGTGTTTGCCACTGTTTGTTATAGGGCAGAAGTTGTATATCGCATTGTGCATCATAGAGCAGATATTGTATTTACCATTGTGTGTTATAGGGCAGATATTGTATTTACCACTGTCTGTTATAGGGCAGATATTGTATTTCCCACCGGGTGTTATAGGGTAGATATTGCATTTCCCACTGTGTGTTATGGCAGATATTGTGTTATAGGGCAGATATTGTACGTGTATTTCCCACTGTGCACTATAGGGTATGCAGATATTGTATTTACCACTGTGTGTTATAGGGCAGATATTGTATTTACCACTGTCTGTTATAGGGCAGATATTGTATTTCCCACCGGGTGTTATAGGGCAGATATTGCATTTCCCACTGTGTGTTATGGGGCAGATATTGTATCTGTATTTCCCACTGTGCACTATAGGGTATGCAGATATTGTATTTACCACTGTGTGTTATAGGGCAGATATTGTATTTCCCACTGCGTGTTATAGGGCAGATATTGTATTTAGCACTGTTTGTTATTGGGCAGATATTGTATTTCCCACTGCGTGTTATAGGGCAGATATTGTATTTAGCACTGTGTGTTATAGGGCAGATATTGTATTTCCCACTACGTGTTACAGAGCACATTGTACTTCCCACAGTGCGATATGTTTGCCACTGCACGCAAGACTGCAGACGTTGTGTTTGCCACTAATGTAGTAAGGAAGATATTGCCACCCACCCAAACCAACTAAAAAGTGAATAAAGGTGATAATATATGGCATATACAGTTGGATCAACGATCTCCAGACTCTCATGGCGGTGTCAGACTTGTGTTGAAATGAAGTCGTCCATCAACAAGTTAAATCAAAGACAGCCAAAACAATCCTAAAGACTACCAATAGCTACAGCTACCTTTCAGCTATGCATTTTTACCTTCTTTTTATATTCCATTTTAAACATTCCCATACACCTTACCAGTTTCCATTGGCACCAGAATATCCAAATACATACCAGGTACCCATGACAACATAATACCACAATCCAGATGCTGCACACATATAAACCTTCCACACATATACATACCATAGTTCGATAAATATTATCCGCGTCCGACACATACAACGCATCGTCACATATTCCATTGTCTTGCCTGTCCGGAATATCCATTTCTAAAACCCGTAACATTATTTTCCAATCACTATTTGCAGCTTTGAATTGTAACCGACAGTTCACGTTGTCTCTGTAATACTTGGATACATTCATAAAATGTGAGTACACTACTGCGCCGCGGAGAATAATTGTGGATCCACAGTCCGTTCCACTCATATAATCTGAAATGAGAAAACGTACAGTATATTTAGTTATATGTTTCATAATATATGAGCTTAAAAATTCAATATTAATGAAGGAATAGTAAAAAAATAAACATTTTCAAATGTGCCAACTTTTTCGCCATGTTTAAGCTGAAACTTGAACTTTTTGCACCCGAGACGGTTTTAAAATGGTGAAGGAGAGCTGACTTCTGTTGATGCCTCATTAAGGATGGGCAACTGGTTCTAAAACACAAATAAATTGGAAGGCATTAATTTACTGATTAGATATTGCTTATAATTAGATCATTATTTTGACTATAAACATTAAATGACAAATTTTAAATGCTAGTACAATTGTAATTTAATATTTTTAGCTTTAAGTACAAATACATTTCATTATGAAATTAATTATCTTTTTATTGAACAAAACATTCTAACAATAACATGATAACTCCCTTAATGCAGTAAATTATGTATTCAAACTCAAATGAGACAGTAGATGCATAGAATATAGTGTCACTTTTTTATGAACACTGAAAGTTTAAATTTATAATAATACAATGTTCCCGACAGTCGTTAATGTTCAAATACATCGCAGGTTTGAAGCAAACTGATCACTTTTCAATAATAATTAATCATCTCCTATCACTTTGCCTCACTCACAGGGCCTTTAACCTTTTTACCAGTAAGTGGGGCTGAAATTCGGTCACTTCCAAATGGCAAGAAAACTGTTTCTTTCCCCAAGTGGGGCTGAAATTCGGTCACTTCCAAATGGCAAAAAAACTGTTTTTTTCCCAATTCTGAGGAAAAAATACCCAATTAAAAAAAATATATATATACATGTATATTTATATTTTTAAATAAAAACGACATATTTTAACTACTTTGTATGTATAAATGCTAACCTGATCAATATTATACCTAAAACATACATTTTAATGAAAAAACAATTCCCTAAATAGCAAAAAACACGCTCTTTTTTTCCCTAAATTTTTACAGGCCTAGGCCTTTTCCCAAAACTGTTTTTATCACTCCTTATAAATGGGGACACACTGCAACCTTATGACTATATAATTATATGCCATCCCACATCAAATCTCCAGGGTATTATAACTTTGATAGAACTTCATACAATCATTATGGGTGGTGACTCTATAAACACTACAGTTACACACCTTCATACAATCATTATGGGTGGTGACTCTATAAACACTACAGTAACACACCTTCATAGTCATTATGCGTGGTGACTCTATAAACCCTACAGTTACACACCTTCATAGTCATTATGGGTGGTGATGCTATAAACCCTACAGTTACACACCTTCATACAGTCATTATGGGTGGTGACTCTATAAACACTACAGTTACACACCTTCATACAATCATTATGGGTGGTGACTCGATCTATAAACCCTACAGTTACACACCTTCATACAATCATTATGGGTGGTGACTCTATAAACCCTACAGTTACACACCTTCATACAATCATTATGGGTAGTGACTCTATAAAACCTTCAGTTACACACCTTCATACAATCATTATGGGTGGTGACTCGATCTATAAACCCTACAGTTACACAAAATCTACATTAACAAAGCATCAACTTCGATTGATTTTTAAATAGTAATATTAATTAAATGTTGTTCAATGGCTCATCAAAAATTATTATCGGTTATTTGGAGCTGAACCGGAGAGAGGGGAAGAGTACATAGGTATCTGGGAACCTGCGTTACTCTTATTAACAAATCGCTAACATGCTCGGCGGATACAAGGAACCATCAAGTTTACGGACCAGGCTAGATAAAGTGTCTTGCCGAGGAAAACTCAGATGAAGCTCAGTGGCGCTTCCATGTCCCCAGGATTTGAAGCCCAAAGTGATATCCACGCTAGCCCCTCTCTTTGAATAATATATAGTTTTTTCTAGGATTGATGTTAATTTTCACCAGTAAATTGTCAATGAGCTCATTAATTCCAGTAATAGGTCTTCCAACCCAATCCTTCAAAATCAAGGTTTAAATCATTTTGTTGAGTTGTCCCCCATTTCAATGAGTTCTTATTTAGCTGCGAGCTAAACATCTTTCGCTGAGCGTGGAAGAACTGGAAGTTAAATCAGAAACTGCTAGCTAGCTGTGTTTAATATCACTGCTTGGTTTTAGAATGGAATAAATTCATTCTGCTCATCAATTCAGCACTATTCTTTTAAAAATTTATTTATATTTCAAAAAGACAAAATAAGACAATGTGAATGAATGGATGTTGCTTATTCAAACTAAAACGCCCTTATAAACAGCTGGTATAAACAACATCTTTCTAAATTCAAATACTTTAACCCTTAGCCCGCTATGAATGTATAATGGACTGTCCTTTCTTAAAATTTAGACCATTCTATTTATGTTACAAAGGGGTGTTTTGGATAAATGACTTATGAGCAGCCGGACAATGTAAACCTTGGGTTTACAATGTACGCAAAGTTTACAATGGACGCAAAGGCTATTGTAGGCCGGCTACGGGTTAAATCCGCAGATCACGAGTTCTGTCAAGCCTCCACCAAACCAACTGGGTTTATTCTCTGTGTTCATGGTCTGACGGACGGGGATGTAAACCAGGACAGTGGTCCCATGTATAACAGTCAAGAACAGAATTTCCTCCAAATAAGTTTAAAAGAACCATGCATTACAGGAATCTATCTGAAAGTAAAGAATTAGATTAGTGCACAGTTCTGGGATTCCATTAATTGTACCCTAATCCCCTCTCTCTCTGGGGCAGCTAGAAATGCCCTATTGAATAATGTGTTGATGAGCTGTCAAAATACAACAATACAACTCAATTATTATTACTTAACAGCTAAATTTGCATCAAATATCAATACAATCTAATTTATATAATATTGGCTACAAATTATTTCACCAAAAATTCATGTTATTTCTTTGTGCCGGACAATGTGGCAGCTTTTCCTAAAATATGGTTCCCCAGTGACATGACGGCTGCGAACATTCGAACATTCTCGTTCTGGTAAATTATGCAAATGCCAGAATGCACCTGGGCTTACAGTTTTTCATCAATTTTGAAAATAAATGTCCAGAAGTTTTGAACTGCCTATAACAGACAGACAGATCAGTGCATCAATTACGCATCAACCCAAAAATACACATCAGCAACCCTGAAAATGCTTGTATGAAAATCCCTGAATTTTGTTAAAAGCATCTAGGAATATTTATAATATTATTATAAACCAGAGGAACCAGAGGTGTTCGAGAGAAAAAGTTTGGAAGATTCTGAAAATATTTCACTTTTTAAAGTAGTTGATTCTGGGATAATTAGAAGCAGCAGATGTATTTTTAGCTGCAATTAATTGAATTGAATTGGGTTTAATGGCGCACCAACACATGAAAAGTTATATGGCACCTAACAGATGTCAGGCTCATCCTCCATTTACATCAAGATAAAATATGGAGAATGGGTCTCGAACCTTCTAACCTGCAGAACTGCAGAGTTGCTGCAAATTCTATAGTAAACACTCCGTTTACGATGGAGCCACGTTTTCACATTTGCATATTGAATGAGCATGATAAAAAATGACAAAAACTAGTTTTATCAAGCATTCGAATCAGCATCACGACTTTTTTAATCTAGTATCATTAAAATGACTTTAAACTTCTTGTATATAATTACAATACATAATTAAAATGGTGGGTTTAGATTTCGTCTTCTTATTCTACCATATTTTAAATGTATTGGTTCTATAAAATCAGCAGTTACATTAGTAGTAATCTGCAAAAACAAGTTGCTTATTTCCTTCCGATATTTCTGTTGTTTACAGCTCAGTGAATGATTCATGGCTGGCTAGCCTGATGCCATACATTAATTGTATGCTTTGTTAATAGCCACTGATCACTCCAGAAATATGATACCAGATCTTAACCATAATGACTACCATAGTTTCTCTTTGAAGTCTGCAGTGAGAAGAGAGAAAAATAGACTGGTATAAGTCTATAAATTATACAAATCATAAACATGTAAAATACCCTGCATGAAAAGTTTGTTGTTTTTTTAGGCCTTCGGCCAGCAGAGCTTTAATATGGGATGACGAGTTGTCCGTCGTCCGTTAACTTTTGCCTTGTGAACACTCTAGGGCCTTCATTATTAATCGGATCGTTACGAAACTTTGCCAGTGTCTTTACATCAAAGAAAGCTTGAATAAGTTCGAAAACCAGCCAAATTAGTAACACCGGAGTTACAGCCCTTTCTTAGTTATAAAATTAATGCTGTTTTTTGCCTCATTATGACAATAGGGCTAGCTTTCATTTGGCCAGGTTTTAATGAAACTTTGCAAGGATGATCAGTACCAAATCTAGTTATGTATATCGTTACCATGTTTCAGCTGAATGAATTTTGGCAGAATTAGGGCCCTTTAAAGGTTTTAATACACACACTTTGTCCGGACTTTTTTCCAGAACCCCTGGCTGGATTTCAGCGAAACTTTGCAGGGATGATCAGTACTGTACCAGGCCTAGTGGTGCATATCATCACTATGTTCCGCTTGAATGATTTTTGGCTGAGTTATGGCCCTTTAAAGGTTTAACTAAACACATTTTATCTGGACTATTTGTCTTGAACCCTTGGCTGGATTTCAACAAGACTTTGCAAGGATGATCAGTACCAAGCCTACTTATGCATGTTATCGCTGTATTTCGGTTGAAAGATTTTTGGCTGAGTTATGGCCCTTTAAATGTTTTAATACACAAATTATGTACGGACTACGTTCTCCTGAACCCAGAGGGGCTGGCGTGGCGCAGTCGGTAGAGCGGCGGATTTGTAACCTGAGGCCCCGGGTTCAATCCTCCGTGGTGCCACTGAGTTCCGTCGGTGTGTTCTTGGGCAAGACACTTTACCTTAGCCTCGTCCGTCGGATGGGGACGTAAACCGGGCGGTCCCGTGTATCGGTCTATCCTCCGAGCACGTTAAAGAACCATAGGAATCTATTCGATAATAAGAGTAGGGCAGGTTCCCGGATTCCTATGTATCCTTCCCCTCTCTCTGGGGCGGCTCTAAATAACCTATGCTGTGTTGATGAGCCGTTAAACAACATTCAATTCTCCTGAACCCCTGACCAGATTTCAGTGAAACTTTGCAAGGATGATCAGTACCAGGCTAGTTGTGCATGTCATCGTCGTGTTCCGGTTGAATGATTTTTGCGGAGTTATAGCCCTTTAAAGGCTCAAGGTGATCTGTTGGGATCACTCTTCGTCTGCTAAGTTTTGCTTCAAATGACCTCCTCAGAAACCGCTTGGCCAATTTTGACCAAACTTCACATGGATGATCTTTAGATGAATGTTTTTTAGATTTGTTAAAATTAGGTCAGCGTGACATCCAAGATGGCTGCCATTACCATATATGGGCGTAACCTTAAAAATCTTCTTCTCAAGAACCGCTGGACAGATTTCAAGTTTTTCTTTTAAAATGATCGCCAATGCCTAGACTATCAAGTTTGATCAAAAGAAGTCCCTGGGGTCAAAAAATGGCCATGCCCTGGGGTCCAAAGTTTGTATATTGAGATTTGGCATGTTTTTCATACACTTATATCGGATTTTTTTTTTAAAAATCTTCTTTTCTGAAAGCTCAAGGCACAGAGCTCTCATATATTACAAGTAGCATCAGCTAATGGTCCTCTATCAAGTTTGTTCAAATGGTGACCCTGGGGTCAAATATGGCCCCATCACAGGCGTCCCAGTTTTACATAGGATATTTTTTTAAAATCTTCTTCTCTGAAAATACAAGAGCCAGAGGTTTAATATTTTGCATTTACTATAAGCTTATGGTCCTTTACCACGTTTGTTTAAATGGTGACCCAGGATCATATTTGGCCCCGCCCCAGGGGTCACATGTTTTACATAGACTTGTATACATAGGGAAAAACTTTTACAAAATCGTCTCTGAAACTGCAAGAGCCAGAGGTTTAATATTTTGCATTTGCTATAAGCTTATGGTCCTCTACCAAGTTTGTTCAAATGATGACCCTGGGGTCAAATTTGGCCCTGTCCCGGGCCTCACAGTTTTACATAGATTTATTATAGTAAAAACAATTAAAAAAATCTCCTCTGAAACTACAAGAGCCAGAGGATTAAGATTTTGCATTTACTATGAGCTTATGGTCCTTTACCAAGTTTATTCAAATGGTGACCCTGTGGTCACATTTGGCCCTGCCCCAGGGGTTACATGTTTTACATATCCTTGTATAGGGAAACACTTAAAAAATCTTCTTCTCTGAAACCACAAGGCACACAGCCCTCATATATTACATGTAGCCCTGGGGTCACATTCGGCCCTGCCCCAGGGGTTACACTCTAGCACCTTCATTTTATATTTGATCTTTACCAAACTTTGTCAGTGTCTTTATATCAATGTTATTAACACAACAGGAGCCACATTTCTTGAACAATCTTAACCAAACTTGCACAGATTGTATATGACCATAAGATTTCGAAGAAGTTCAATAATAGGCCAGTACTCATGTGATCGATTTAGGGCCATCTAATGGGCCTCTCGGGCCATCTTGGCCCTCTTGTTTATTAAGTCAATTACTCGATACCAAAAGCCTTACAGTATTCAGACTTCCTACACACTTATATCTATATGGCACCATTATGTTCCTACCCAAATCAGGTCCATATAACTTGCCTTTTAATATTACACTTAACATTTTGTTACTCCATTTTGTAAGCAACCGATAACCCTTTGGCCCGATAACCCATCATTTGGATCCCTTTGACACATTTTCTAGTTTTTTCAACATCACGAATATAATATTACTACAGACTTATTTGGGTCTATGCTCCTGTTTTTATGTATACATTTCACCAAATAAACATCATACAGTTATTTCAGATTATGCTCAATATCTGTTTACTTGCGAACAGTGTCCCCTTAAAACTCGTTATAAAATAATAAGCACATGTTGTTAACGGTTATGTCACCTATGTGTAATGAATAAATGAATTGATGAACGGCCCACCAACATACTTTCTTATGTTATTTTGAGCCAACACAGAGAGAGAAGAAGAATGAACCGGGCCCTACTCTTTAACATGCTTGGAGGATAGACTCTGATACACAAGACCGCCCGGTATAGCCCTACTCTTTAACATGCTTGGAGGATAGACTCTGATACACAAGACCGCCCGGTATAGCCCTACTCTTTAACATGCTTGGAGGACAGACTCTGATACACAAGACCGCCCAGTATACAGCCCCATCTAAAGAGACTAAAGGGAATCTTGCTTTACCCGACCCTATAAAATTATGTAAAATCCCATTAAAAATGCATAGCATTTCATTGTATTAATTTATATTTAAAACTCCAATTTACAAGTACATCAAACTTAAATCATACATGTATAAACTTATGTACATGTTTTTAGTAACAACCCATCAAATACCAAAAGAATTAAATGAACATTTAACATTAAAACTTGATAAAGACATTTTTTTGAAACTTATTTAGCAGCTTTCCAACCCCTTGAATACTCCTGTCTATTATAACTCCCCACTACCACACACACACATTCAGTCCCTGAATACAGTGTCAAGTATTCAATGTGGCAGCCCCCTCTATACAGAATCATTCGGGTTGAAAATAGCCGTCATATTTAACGCTGAATTTTCCTATTGCCTGAATGGGATAACAACTTGTGCATTAAGTCTCTAAGTTGTAATCGCTTCCCTTAACAAAACACTGTCCCGCCTTAGACCGATTAAGTCGACAAAAACCTCCATTACAAACATTTAAACCTCAATACCTTGTTGCCCACACAATGGTCTATGTAATTCGGTACACTGTAAATACTAAATAATCATCCTCTGGTCTCAATTTACTACTGAACCGGTTTAAGATATTTAAAGGAATTTTAAGTTGTGAATGAAAATATTTACAAAAACGTTGAAGAAGCCACCGCAAACATTACACCCTTTTTGCAAACATTACACCCTTTTCGACAAATACGCTGAAAATCGAGACAAACTTCTGTAACCTGAATTGACTTTTTACTGTACAAACATCCTTTTTTAAATGATTAATACTGAAAATGAGACACCTAACCCGCAACTGTTTATAAACAAGATACGGCAGGGAACATCAGGTTTGCTATCCTACATTCTAGTATTCGTATAAACCATGTATGAGTTGATCTTCTTATAATCCCGACTCCCCCCTCCTGCTAAGAATGAACATGTAAGTAAGTGTGTAGGTTAAAGGTCGCTTTTATCAGTCTTTCAGTCCCATCACGAAGGTGTCTACTTGTAGCAGTGAGCTCAATGCTCAAGATATAAGGCTGCCAAACTGATATAGGACACCTGGACACGACATGATACTCTACTCTCATATTATACCGAAACCCAGCTAACCAGTCCTCTAGCACTACCCTTTATATGGTGAACGTCAAGCAAGGGAGCTATCCTAGTACCAAGTTTAAGAATTCGTTGGTGCGAAACAGCCAGGGATCGAGCCCATGGACTCTCACATGTGACTAATACCCGAATATCCGCTAAGAATTCATGAGAGAATCACATTCGTTACGTATCATTACCACATATCATCTCAGTATGGCCAGATCATTATAAATTGTAAGCAACAGCCTTCATTATACATTCCCATGTGAACATTAGTTACTTTTCATTGTTTACTTCTATTCGGTCTCCAAAAATGAAATAAAGTTATTAATTGTAATCCCTGAAGACCAATTTTGCACTACCATGCTTTGTAAATAACGGCATTCCCGGAAAATTACATGGCAGACAAAGCAAACAGCAAAATGTGACCAGAAATGTCCAAGAAATCAATTAACGGATCTATTCCTGGTCATCTTTGGAGACAAGTTTTATGGGTGGGAGGCCATGCAAGAAAAATTTGGCTAGCATAATTCAAATAATCAATATACTCGATCGTAAATCGCAAATTGAAAACCACCAGTTAGTTTTTCTTTCAGTCAAAATGCTAGAAATACAAAAAGAGAAAATAAAACAATTACAATGTAAGTGGTTAATTTATTATAAATTACTTTTTCTACTGATATAGCCTTCTGGTACGACTTCTCCTTCATATTTTGATTTATGTGTGAGGTGGACCCACTGGTCAAATGGTAAGCTTGGCTGTGGTAACTGACGAGGTATGGGGACACACTGGTCGAAGGTAGCAAGCTTGTCGTGTAACAGATGAGGTGTGGGGTTGAGGGGACGCACTAAACGAATGAAGCAAGCTTCTCGTGTAACAGATAGGTGTGGGGTTGAGGGGACGCACTAAACAAAGGTCGCAAGCTTGTCGTGTAACAGATAGGTATGGTGTTGTGGGGACACACTGGATGAAGGTAGCAAGCTTGTCGTTTAACAGATGAGGTGTGGGGTTGAGGGGACACACTGGGCGAAGGTAGCAAGCTTGTCGTTTAACAGATGAAGTGTGGGGTGTGAGGACACACTTGTCGAAGGTAGCAAGCTTCTCGTGTAACAGATGTGGTGTGGGGGTGAGGGGACACACTGGTCGAAGGTAGCAAGCTTCTCGTGTAACAGATGAGGTGTGGGGGTGAGGGGACACACTGGATAAAGGTAGCAAGCTTCTCGTGTAACAGATAAGGTGTGGGGGTGAGGGGACGCACTAAACGAATGTAGCAAGCTTCTCGTGTAACAGATAGGTGTGGGGTTGAGGGGACGCACTAAACAAAGGTCGCAAGCTTGTCGTGTAACAGATAGGTATGGTGTTGTGGGGACACACTGGATGAAGGTAGCAAGCTTGTCATTTAACAGATGAGGTGTGGGGTTGAGGGGACACACTGGGCGAAGGTAGCAAGCTTGTCGTTTAACAGATGAAGTGTGGGGTGTGAGGACACACTTGTCGAAGGTAGCAAGCTTGTCGTTTAACAGATGAGGTGTGGGGGTGAGGGGACACACTGGTCGAAGGTAGCAAGCTCGTCGTTTAACAGATGAGGTGTGGGGTTTGAGGACACACTTGTCGAAGGTAGCAAGCTTGTCGTCTAACAGATGAGGTGTGGGGGTGAGGGGACACACTGGTTGAAGGTAGCAAGCTTGTCGTGTAACAGATGAGGTGTGGGGGTGAGGGGACACACAAGGCGAAGGTAGCAAGCTTGTCGTATAACAGATGAGGTGTGGGGGTGAGGGGACATACTGGTCGAAGGTAGCAAGCTTGTTGTTTAACAGATGAGGTGTGGGGTGTGAGGACACACTTGTCGAAGGTAGCAAGCTTGTCATTTAACAGATGAGGTGTGGGGGTGAGGGGACACACTGGTTGAAGGTAGCAAGCTTGTCGTGTAACAGATGAGGTGTGGGGGTGAGGGGACACACTAGGCGAAGGTAGCAAGCTTGTCATGTAACAGATGAGGTGTGGGGGTGAGGGGACACACTAGACGACGGTAGCAAGCTTGTCGTGCAACAGATGATGTGTGGGGGTGAGGGGACACACTGGTCGAAGGTAGCAAGCTTGTTGTGTAACCGATGAGGTGTGGGGGTGAGGGGACACACTAGACGAAGGTAGCACGCTTGTTGTGTAACAGATAGGTGTGGGGTTGAGTGGACACACTAGACGAAGGTAGCAAGCTTGTCCTGTAACAGATGATGTGTGGGGGTGAAGGGACACACCGGTCGAAGGTAGCAAGCTTGTCATGTAACAGATGAGGTGTGGGGGTGTGGGGACACACTGGTCGAAGGTAGCAAGCTTGTTGTGTAACAGATTAGTTGTGGGGTGTGGGGACGCACTGGTAAAGGTAGCAAGCTTGGTCTCCTGACACCCCTAGACCATCACTTGAGATTTCACTTTACCCCAACCCCTACTCTAAAATCAAATCCTGAATCTGCACCTGCATCACAGTGAATCAGTGGTCACATGTTCTAACTGAGTGCCCATACACTTTACTTGATGATAACAATCATTGACCATCAGTAAAATCAATTTACTGAGTTACCTGGTTGTGTCCCCCTGCTGTCATGGGGAGATTAATTGGCCAGATTATCCCCAATCATCAGTGTGTCAGGTTACTACTTTGTACTTCAGACAATTAGTCAAGTGTGTCCTCAATGGACACAAAAGCAGCTTCTCTGATTCTTGAATTCAAAAACTGCCATCACCTGCTTTAAAAGGTCAAGATTTGTGTTAGAATGTACCCACCAGATTTTTGTGGTATTAAAGCACCAGTTTTGTAATTTACATTTGTGTGGTTGTGCAGAAAATATGTGTGGTATATGTGTGGTCTGCACCCTGGCAAAATTCTGTTCTTGTCTTTAAGAACTGTTCTAGAACATTAAGAACAGTTCTTGATCATTATTGATCATTGTTCTAGAACATTTGTTCTTAAAATGTTCTAGAACATTTTTAAGAACAGTTCTTGACCATTTCATGCACTCAATTGGTTCTTAAACTGTTCTTGAAATGTTCTGGAACAAATTTAGAACCGTTCCAGAACTTGTATCAAAAGGACATGTTCTTAAAGTCTAATATCATTCTTAAACAATATCAGGAACAATTTAAGAACAGTTCAGGAACTACAAATGTATAAAATAAATAAAACATGTAAGAACTCGCAGCACCTCATCTGTTAAGAACACTTTAAGAACCCTTGATGTTCCTAAACTGTTCTTCATTTGTCCTTGAAATTGCTAAAGAACTAATTAAGAACAGGTTAAGAACATGTCTTGAAATTGGTTAGAGTAATGTCCCTTTGTTTTCAGCACCATGTGCAAATGACATTGATAATTATATTTGGAAATCTGGTAAATCTGAGAATAAGAGATTAAAGTTGGATATTTCAAAATTTCTTTTTTGTCTTTTTTATTCAACAAAACCTGCACAACAACAAGATTAATAAGCAAATTGTTGGTGTAAATAGTGAGTGGGTTGGGGGTAATATTCAGTCTGAATTGACCATGGTGCTAATTTTGATATTTTTAAGACAATGGTCATTTGACCCTGGTCAACCATGGTTGTCCATGGTGTCAATATTGCTAGATGTTAAGACCATGGTCAACCCAGGTTAATGATGGTCAACCATGGTTCTGAAACAAAATATATGTAAAAGGTAATTTTGGAAAAAATAAGAAAAATATATTTGTGTTTATAGTTTACAAGAAATTTACAATCAACAATCTGAACTTGTTTATATGCATATGTGCTGGATATTCCATTCTAAAAATAAAGTTTCATTCATGAACGGTTCTGGGATACTTGTTCCAAGAACTGTTCATGAAATGTTCTTCATTTGTTCTAGAATAGTTCAGATACAGTTCTGGAACTATCGTTCTTGAATCATTCAAGAACAGAAGTTCTAGAACAGTTCTTCAACAGTTCTGGGATAATTATTCAAGAACTGTTCATGAAATGTTCTTCATCTGTTCTAGTACAGTTCTGATACAGTTCTTGAATGTTAAATGAGACAAAATTTCTGAAACTGTCATTCTTGAACCATTCAGGGATAATTATTCAAGAACTAAAGCTCTAGAATAGTTCTGGAACTTGTGTTCTTGAACCGTTCAAGAACGATAGTTCCAGAATTTTTGTCTCATTTAACGTTCAAGAACCTTTACAGTATCTAAACTATTCTAGAATGTATGCAGAACATTTCATGAGCAGTTCTAGAACAATTATCCAGAACCGCTCTGGAACAGTTCTGGAACAGTTCCAGAAAATTTCGCTGGGGCGTAAAGGTGTATATACTGCTACACCCTACACCAAATTTGTATCTGTAGTGGAATCTCACTCAAACAAAAGCACAATTTTAACATCATTAAAGGAATTCAGTGTATTTTCCCCATACTTTGGGAACATAACCCATACTAAGGTCAACAGAGACATTTAAAAACATTTTGTTCTCATTTTGTTCTTTTTTTTCCCTTTCAATCAGGATTTTTTGTCAAAAAATTGGGGGGGGGGAAAAAAATTTGGCATTGGGAATATAGTCCAATAACCGACATAAAAACAGCCAAAAAAAACACTGGAATCAGCACGAGAATACATGTGCTGATCAAGAATATGTGTGCTGATCAACAAAAATTAAAGTTTCGTGCAAACACATGTACACTATTGAACAACTTGTTTACATATTTCACAGAATTTACAGAAGCAAATTAGACAGGAAAATTATCATTTATTATTGGAATTTAAAAATAAAAGTGTATAAAACCTTGGTATCATAATTAAGGTATAACTGCCAAATGCTTAATTTGTGTGTGTTTTCTCTCTCTAGACTTGGTCCATGAATGAGGATCTAAAACAAATCAATTTCCAGGACTTTTCCAGGTTTTATTCATTTTCATCATTTTCAAAATTGAATTAGGTCTTTTTAAAGCCTAGAAAACTGTTTAAATATTCAAGGACTTTTCCAGATGAGTACCCTGTGTTTTCTCGCTTCCGGAATTGTGTTTTACCTTTTCCACCACTTCCTGGTATTTTCTATTATAACCATTAATATAAACCTTTCCACACCCAACCTTCATACAGTTATAAGTATTGCAAGTCTGCTTTCCCAAGACTGTACTGTATGCTTCCGGCATGACGATGTCAATCTTACAAGAGGCACAGAACATGCACTCATTTTAGAAACACCCTGCATGCAAATAGCAATGAAATGCAAGCCTGCTGCATGTTTTAACAACTCTGCCATCATATTTTTGCACAACTGGCAGCATAAACTGGCCATGAACTGTTATTAACCATGGCTCATTTACCATGAATGAGGAACATTAAGTCTTAGTCACCCACATTTTAGATGCAATGTGAAGGCATACCAGAACCTAATGAGCCGAAAGGTATACAATTGAGATGTCTAAATCAAGAAGCTAGTCAAGCTACATTATAAAGTCATTATAAGTAACAACCAAACTTTAAAAAGGCACACAGAAAACCTTTACTTTTTCTTATCAGACGCATTCCGGCCATTATAACACAGGAGGAATTATGATAAATACAATATGTCAACCAGCAGTAAGGTAACTGACTCAGAGCAAAACAATAACTAAATCAAGCTGAAAGGAATAAACTATTTAAAAAGTTGACCTTAATTTTATTTAGTTTTTTTTTCTTTCGCTTCCATGGCTTTATAATAATAATAATCATTAAAATGAATTTTAATGGTTTAAATAAACAAGAGGGCCAAGATGACTCTAAATTGACTCTAAGTACTTCTTCGAAATCTTATGGTCATATGTGCAGGTTTGGTTAAGATTGTTCAAGAAATGTGGCCTCTGTTGTGTTAACATTGATATAAAGACACTGACAAAGTTTGGTAAAGATCAAATACAAAATGAAGGTGCTAGGGAATAACCCCCGGGGCAGGGCCAAATGTGACCCCAGGGCTACATTTAATATATGACAGCTGTACGTGTGCCGTGTGGTTTCAGAGATTTTTTTTTAAAGTTTTTCCCTATACAAGTCTATGTAAAACATGTGACCTCTGTGGCAGGGCCAAATGTGAACCCAGGGTCACCATTTGAATAAACTTGGTAAAGGTAAGCTCATAGTAAATGCAAACTATTAAACCTCTGGCTCTTGTAGTTTTAGAGTTTTGTTTTTTTTACTATATAAATCTATGTAAAACTGTTATGCCCGGGACTGGGTCAAATTTGACCCCAGTGTCTTTAACACAGTCACCAATGTAAGATTCTATTTATCACATAACATACCTACGATGTGATAGTTTCACTTTAATGTTGTCAATTTACCTATACAGCAGCAATAATTTGTAAGAGAAATCAGGACGTTGTTTTATTGTTTTCATGATGTCAGCTACTTTACACGGCTGTAACGCGTTCGCCTTACAAATAATGAGACACCTTAAACTAAATTTAACTAACATGCATTTTATAAAGTAAGATTTCAAATAAGGATAAATATTTAAGGTATTGTATTATACACGATGCAAACAATTGGGATTAAATGTTTTATTGTACACAAACACAGTGATTCAGTCCTCATTTGCATCTGTAATACACTAGTGTCATCTTTACTACACTAGAGTATTACGAGAAATAAGTCATGGCTTTATTACTCCCAGAAGCCATGTTATGTGATAAAGCCTGATCTTACACATGGGGGAAGATAAAAGTCACGTGCTGATATCAACAACGACAGTTGCTTGACATCATTGTGTAATAAACATGCAAAACGTTAGTAGTTGGTGACGTCAACGCGTTTAAGGTAAATGATATGCAAGAAAGTTTCAAAAATCACTATGATCAAACCACATAACATTATCTACCTTATTCGGGAAAACCCCATTAAAATCTATGTTCAGCAAACATTGTTTTTTCAATCCCTTCTCAAGACCATAAGACTGTCCATAAGTATTGACTTATTGGCATTTTCAATGCAATGATTATTTTCGGTAGTACTAAATGTTGCTACAATAACAGCATGATACATGTACAGTAATTAATTAAAGCACTAACATTTGTAGTACTAAAACAGCATTAAGAACTGAAACCAATGGTAAATCCCCTGGAGAGACATTTCTGGACATAATTTATACAATTTATTAATAGAAACACAATCTGCTTGGAAAAGGGTTAATTACAAACAGAATAAATATGCTAAACATTTCTATGCAATTAAGTTGGATTAGTTATGCTTGGTACAAATTAATTTACAACTGATGAAAAGTCCAGTAACATTTGAGAAACATTATGTCTATATGTGTGTAACATAAAGACAAAGTCAAGTAAAATGACAAAGTCAAGTAAGGCCAAAAATAAAATTATGTTTGTTTCCCCTTCCCGACCCATGCAAAAAAGGGTTGGGTAGGTAGGTAGGTAAAATATTTTTTTTATTTCATTTCTTTTATTTGAGATCAAAACTGGAATACATTCTTTGGTCAGACACTCGTACCCACCCTATACAAAAAAAAAAAAAAAAAAAAAAAAAAAAAAAAAAAAAAAAAAAAAAAAAAAAAAAAAAATTAAATTTTTTTTCGCCAGTGTCGAAAAAATAATTCGGGTCGCGGCAATTTCGGTGGGTCGGTCGGGAAGGGGAAACAAACATAATTTTATTTTTGGCCTAACAGGTAATACAACTGCAGTCAATTAACATAATAACAAAGTCAATTAACATAATAACAAAGTCAATTAACATTTATAATAACAAAGTCAATTAACATAATGACAAAGTCAAGTAACATAATGACCAAGTCAATAACATTTTAAGTCAAGTAACAATGTAACATCATGCAAGGTCAGGTAAAATACTTACAAAGTCAAGAAACCCAATGCAAAAGTATATTTGTTTCCTACAACAGAATAGACAAACATTTGGTAGGTATTAATCTCTTGTTTTAATTCCTTGTTCAATTTCAAAGCAAGAATGTTTTTGATGGTTAGTCTGTCACAGCTGGGACAGCTTATTTTTGTAGAGGCATAATTCTGTAACATCATGACACAATCCAATGTAAATCCATGGCAGCCTAACAACAACAAAGTGACGACTTGACAGTGCACCAATGTTGCTCCCATACAGTGAGGGAAGAGACATAAAGCGTATATCAAATATGTGGGAAATTCTGAATCACCAAACTTTTGAGCCGCTCTCTGGAAGAGCAGGATTAGTATATAAATAACTGAATCCAGGATCCTCCATTTTCTCCATTCTCGCTTGCCCTGTAGTATCACAACAGTGCCCTTTGTGGATCCTCTAGCTCAATCCGTCATTTTTCTGTGATAGAGGTCGGAATGTAATTTTGTATTTAGGAACAAATCACAATATGCCTGTCATCCTTTTAAATTAGATATTTTCTAAATAGCAATTAAAGTTGCTACTCATTTTACACGTATTCAGTCAGAGGTATTCAAAGAATCAGTTAATAAACCTATACTTTTAATTGGCACATATACATTATTATAACGACCTGAACACCTTGATAGAGTTGTGATGTTTTTTAAGTGTAATTTTGTCATAATTTGGCGGGATAGCTACTTTAAAACGAAATTGATTAAACCTGATTTATGGTCTCACTTCTAAAATATTAACTGTACATGCATGCACAGCGTTTTTTCCCCCTATACTTTGGGAATATAACCCATACCGTAACAATTGGGAATTTTTTCATAAAATTGGGAAAAAATACAGTAAACCATTCATTTAATAATAGTATTTTTAATACTGTTTTCAGTACTCTAAGGTTAACGGAGGCATTTAAAAGTGTTTCATACTCAGTACTTGTCGTGCTAATGCTTAGTTTTTCTTCTTTTTTTTATCTTCTTTCAATTGAGAATTTTTTCTCAAAATTGGGGAAAAAAGGATATGTTTCAGCATTGGGAATATAGCCCAATAATGGCTACAAAAACAGCAAAAAACAAACACTGTCACATTTATTTATCACTAGTTTTAATGAGAGGTATGAAAGGAGACATGCAGTTGTAACAATGATTTACTCTGACATCTAGTCAATTCATCTGGTTCATATAAAGTCTGCCTGGAACTGCAAGGCACCATGGATGCATGCCTGGTTTAGTTTTTAGGAATTACATAGTATTCATAGATGTACCCATAATATAAGCCACAAAGATTACAGAAACGTAATCTGCAAAAGCTTCTGATATTTACTGCA
This sequence comes from Cyrtodaria siliqua, assembly GCA_037043455.1. Classification (NCBI taxonomy): domain Eukaryota; kingdom Metazoa; phylum Mollusca; class Bivalvia; order Adapedonta; family Hiatellidae; genus Cyrtodaria; species Cyrtodaria siliqua. Next base: position 85,329 of record JAWPHD010006772.1, read on the forward strand.
GCCGTGTGTGAAAGATTGCTATGCTGACTGCAGCCTACCTGACTTTTACTGCATCTTTGTGTGAAAGATCGCTGTGCTGACTGTGCAGCCTACATGACATTTACTGGTAGTTCATGCCACCTGCTGCAGTTAGAAAACATTGGAAAACCAGTAACAAAATCACATTTCACCAATTTGTTCCTTATGACAGATGTTAGTAAGATTTATCACTGAAAACACATTTATAGGATATATAAACACATCTGGAGAGAACATTGAGAAAGAGCACTGGGCATACTGTCATAAATGATAAATATCACAGGCTTATTTGTTTATAAATACAAAATAAGTGGGTGGATGGATAAATATATAGTGTCTGGTCTATTATGAGCTTAATGTCACAAAATATATACTGATGCAGATTGATATACCATGATTGTAAAAGCTTGACCTTTTAAAATAAAAGTAAATAAAGATATTTATAATGTCATAAATATACTCGGTAAAAAAAGTTTTGGACCAGAGTACATAAAGTCATATAAAAATAAAATTAGTGGACAGAATTTAAGTATCTTTTTTTAGTAACCAAGGTCTACCCTACCCGGTTAATTTGTTACCAGAAACATTAAATTCCAAACAAGATTTGATTTAAAAAAAATATCGCGAACACACAAAGGGTCTGTAAAAAATGTTGCAAAGTCCATAAAAAGTAACAGTTACGGACATATTCGAGTAACCAATAAAAAGATTATTATTTTTTCACAAACGTTCATTGTAAACTATAATTATTGTTGATTGTTGATCTATTGTGAATTATCAACTGAGATAATAAGGGTTATGGTCGAATGTCAATGTTCAGCGATCATTGCACGGGTTCGAACACTGCCATGGTCCAAAACTTTTTTTACAGAGTATAGTCCTACAGCTAGGTCTTCCCAAACAATATATGCACTCATCCCCCACTTAAGTTGTTGCTTTCTACCAACATTCATCTCAGTCGAAATAATACAATCGGAGGAATTAAATTCAAATTGTGTAGAAAAACTAGTGTCAAACCAGCCACCATCTGCACGTTTTTTTTAAAGAAACTAAACCGCCAAATAAAGACAAAATTACGCTACAAACCAGTTTATCAAAACCCTAGCCATGTGTTCAGGTCATATAATTATGCATATGTTTTGATTAAAAGTATAGGTTATTTCATGTTTTTTTTTAATACCCGTGACTGAATACATTGTCTATGCGTAAAATGGATTATGAGATGGCAACTCTTAAATCGTCGCTCCAGTTTTGGGGTTTGGTCTGGCTGGTTAAAAATGTTTATACTGTTATTGTATAGAATTTGGATTCTCAAAATATGTAAGTTATATATATACCTCGTTGTCAGTAGGTTTAGAAACAGTGTATATAATGTAAAATTTGGCTGTTGTTGGGGTAGCTACTTAGAGACATATTGCCATGTGTCCCTTTAAAACTCAACTGTTATAGTACCAGTCATTTCCACCTAATTAAAACCTCAACACTGATTAATTATTAATTAAAAAGATTGTTATCAAGGAGGTGATAAGTTACATGTAACTTACATTTATTGCAGCTCAATTAAGATAATTAGTTAATAAATATAAAACAAATATGAATAATTAATTGCTTATTATAAAACAGACTGTGTAGTACATCGTAAACCATGCTTATTGCCCTCTTTGATCTTTGATAAAATCGGTAGTAGTCGATCAGGCCAATTATTAACTAGAAAATGTGTCCATGGGACACCATTGCCCCGCTTTAGCGTCGTCAGTTAACCAAGTAGGAAAAGTAGGTTTAAGGTAATTCATATTAACCTACTTTTGTTAGGAAAATACTATCATATATAGCTGTAAACATGTGAAGTTTTGCCTTTAAGTCATTTTGTGCATGCAGTTTTCAAGCAAAAAATTACATTGAAAGAAGTAGTTATATTAAGGTACTAATTGTGCTCTGTTATGCTAAAAAAATAATCGAGGGCTTGGTGGAAAACTAGTGTAAGTATGAGGGCTTGGTGGTAAACTAGTGTAAGTACGTGGGCTTGGTGGTAAACTAGTGTAAGTAAGAGGGCTTGGTGGTAAACTAGTGTAAGTATGAGGGCTTGGTGGAAAACTAGTGTAAGTATGAGGGCTTGGTGGTAAACTAGTGTAAGTATGAGGGCTTGGTGGCAAACTAGTGTAAGTACGAGGGCTTGGTGGAAAACTAGTGTAAGTACGAGGGCTTGGTGGAAAACTAGTGTAAGTATGAGGGCTTGGTGGAAAACTAGTGTAAGTACGAGGGCTTGGTGGCAAACTAGTGTAAGTACGAGGGCTTGGTGGAAAACTAGTGTAAGTACGAGGGCTTGGTGGCAAACTAGTGTAAGTACGAGGGCTTGGTGGAAAACTAGTGTAAGTACATATAAATGAAGAAGAAGATACAATAAGTTTACACCAAACCCTCGCTGTGATACCTCTTATTGTTTCAATGTGCGTACAACACATTTTAATTACTTTATTGCAAGTGTTTTCACAGTTCACAATACACATGGGAGTATTTTGTCTTGACGAACTTGAGCTTGAGATCCAGTAAAACTGATTTTTTGGGGGATTTTTTTTTTATTTTTTTTTTTAGACAGGCCCGACAGGCTCCTCGTCTGCAAAATGAGACAGGCCCGGAATGGATTTCGAGGAGCCCCGGGCGTCGGGCTATCCTATTTCTTGAGCACTGAGGTTTTTGGTAGCTAAACCAGCATTCCTGTGAAGTTTCATGAAAATATGTCATGCAGTTTCAGGAGTAGTCCCTACAAGTTTTTACTACATAACTCTATGTAAACAAAGATGGCCACGGTAGGCATGTTCAATCAAAATAATTTTTAACAAGGAACAACATCATGTCATGCTGATCATTTTAGAAAAAGTCCCATATCAATATCACTTATAACTTTCAAGAAGTAGCTGCTAAAAATTTGGTTTTAAAAATCAATTTTGAGCCATGGGGGCATCTTGATTTCCAGCCGACCTGAAATTTTGCTAGGATTAACTAGACATCAAGAGCAACATTTCTGTTAAGTTTCATGAAAATCTTTCAAGTAGTTTCAGAGGAGTAGTCGCTACAATTTTTTACTATATAAACTCTTATGTAAAGTTAACAAAGATGGCTGCTGACAGCCATGTTTAATGACGAATCAAAATGATTAAATCATTTTCTATAAAGAACAACATCATGTCATGCTGATCATTTTAGAAAAAGTCCCATATCAATATCACTTATAGTTTTCAAAAAGTAGGTGCTACAAACTTGTTTTTAAAATTATTTTTTTTAGCCGTGGCGCCCATCTTGAATTTCCAGCTGAACTGAAATTTTGCTAGGATCAGTTAGACATCAAGAGCAACATTCCTGTGCAGGTTTTTTTTTTGGCTGTTTTTATAGCCGAAATTAGGTCATATTCCATAAAAACATATCTTTTTTCCCAATTAAGAGGAAAAAATTCCCAATTTTTCAAAAAAAATATTTAAGTGTGCCAATCCAATGATTGGGGTTCAAAGGCTTAAATAAATGCTTCTGTTTATCTTGGTGTACAAAAAACAGTATTAAAGATATAATTATGAAAGGAATGCTTTACTTCATATTTTTCGGAATTTTATTACAAATCGCGCTAAAATTCCCAATTTTAAGAAAAATCGCGCTAAAATTCCCAATTCCAGGGGTACAGGTTATGTTCCCAAAATCATGAAAAAAAAAGCCCTGCTGTGAAGTTTCATGAAAATCCGTCAAATAGTTTCGGAGTAGTCGCTACAAGTTTTTACTATATAACTCTATGTAAACAAAGATGGCCGCTGGCAGCCATGTTTAACATTGAATCAAAACGGTTTTTGACAAGGACCAACATCATGTCATGCTGATAATTTTAGAAAAAGTCCCATATCAATACACTTTTAGTTTTCAAAAATTAGTCACTACAAACTTGTTTTTTATATATCTATTTTTAGCTTTGGTGGCCATCTTTGATTTTACATCAACTTGAATTTTTGCTAGGATCAACTAGACATCATGGCCAACATTTCTGTAACGTTTCATGAAAATCCATCCAGTAGTTTCAGGAGTAGTCACCGCAAAAAAAGGTTTACGGGCAGACAGACGGACGGACTGATCTTTGATCAGTAGAGCTAAAAATGATACTGGATTAATAAATCGAGAGGCTAATTTTAATGCTTGATAAAAAAAAATCAAAATTGGCGTGTGTCCCTTTAACTGTTTCCTGAACAATTTCAGGCTGATTTCATGTTTGTAGGAGAAAATCTTATAATCCAAACACAGGTGTGCCACTCAATGAAGTTCATGTCCAGCAAAGTGAGTACATGTAACTGGCAGTGAGAAATGACTCCAAAGTGATTATCTGAAACCCAAAATGATTTCCATGTTGTGTACACACATGATGAAAACTTGGCCTGGCCAAATGTTAACAGGCTATTAACTTCTCAGTATTTACAGATTTTATCACAAGTTCTTGGCATACACATGTCTAATTGAACATCCTGGAAATTAGCTGCCTTTCAGGCTTTCAAAGGAAAAATATACTATCCCAAGTATGAGACAAATGGTAGTGGTTATTACTTTTAAAAGGCCAGAAAGAGCAAGGAATGTTGATGTAAACACTTGCAAAATATTAAGAAATGGAAGTTGCAAAACAGCAGAATATCAAGAATGAACTGCATAATAATTTCAAGCAGAGAATCAAGAATTCAAAATCACAGAACTGTATAATAATCTACAAGCAAAAATGACATACAGAACTGCAGAATCAAGAATTAAATCACCAAACGGCAGAATCTACAAACAGAAATGACAGAACTGCAGATGTAAGAATTCAAAATCTCCAAACTGCAGAATCTACAAGCAGAAATGACAGAACTGCAGAATCAAGAAGTCAAAATCACAGAACTTCTAGCAGAAGTGGAAATGGCAGAACTGCTGAGACTTGAACGATAAAATTGGAGAACCGCAGAAAAGAAAAACGCAGAACTGTCTGCTGATCGAGTGAGTGCAAAAGCATAATAAAGACTTGGAAATCGCAGAACTGCCAGGACTCTGAGTATTTACAGAGAATCTTGTAGAACTGAGGTAACAGATTCAAAATTAAGAAATTCCCAAACAGATAAACCCTAAAAAAGATAATTCCATAATGCAAGGAAGTGTTGGGAATCGGACTGAAAATGAATGAATGTATGGTGTTTTACGGCAGTCGACACATAAACAGGTCATATTGTGCGCAAAAACTAATGAAACATGAAGAAATGAAGTATTAATTAAAAATTAATGTAAAATATATAAAGATAAAACTATTAAAAAATAAGGGATGATGTGGGAGTAATATAAACTATATATGTAAATCAACAATGCCCGTCAACGGGTATATAAACAAGTAAATATATATAAGAACACATTATAATGATTTATATAGTCTGATTTCTTTTAGGAAATCTAAAACAAGACTAAAATCTATAGTATCAAATAACTCTTTCATAGTATTAACATTGTAGTACCTTTGACGCATAGGATCAAAGTCAGTACACATTCCAACAAGATGTGTTTGACCGTTAACGGTGCAAAGCAGAGTATACATTCTGGTAATTGCTCACCTTGTAATAAATATGAATGAGTATAACGTGTATGCCCTATCCTGCATCGGGCTAGGACAACACAAGATGAGAGAAATTTCATGGTTACAATAACAAGAGATGTTTGTAAAACATATATGCCCCCCTTTAATGACCATGACATAAACATTACTGCCAAGTTTCGAGTTTGTAGTGCCAGCTGTTCTTGAGTTAGCACGAAGACAATCCATTTTTAGTGATTTTTTACATGTTTTGTTACCATAGCAACCACATTTCTTTAAATAGGCAAATGTTCCCAAAAGGAGAGGTGCACAACTAGACCATGACACAAACATTCCTGCCAAGTTTCGAGTTTGTAGTGCCAGCTGTTCTTGAGTTATCGCGAAGACAAGCAATTTTTAGTGATTTTTTACAAGTTTTGTTACCATGGCAACCACATTTCTTATGCGAATCTACCCAAAAAGAAAGGTGCACAACTACACCATGACACAAACATTCTTGCTAAGTTTCGAGTTTGTAGTGCCAGCTGGTCTTGAGTTATCGCGAAGACAAGGAATTTTTAGTGATTTTTAACAAGTTTTGTTACCATGGCAACCACAATTCTTAAGCGAATCTACCCAAAAGGAGAGGTGCACAACTACACCATGACACAAACATTCCTGCCAAGTTTCGTGTTTGTAGTGCCAGCTGTTCTTGAGTTATCCCGAAGACAAGCAATTTTAAGCAGTTTTTTACATTTAGTTTTTTGACAATGGCAACCACATTTCTTTTATAAAAGCGAATCTACCCAAAAGGAGAGGTGCAAAACTACACCATGACACAAACATTCCTGCTAAGTTTCGAGTTTGTAGTGGCAGCTGTTCTTGAGTTAGCACAAAGACAAGCAACTTTTAGTGGTTTTTTTACATGTTTTGTTACCATGGCAACCACATTTCTTATGCCGTAAGGCCGTTAGTGGAAAGGCTGGACCATGACACAAACATTCCTGCGAAGTTTCAAGTTTGTAGTGCCAGCTGTTCCTGAGTTATCGCGAAGACAAGATTTCAAGATGGACGGACGGACTGACCAACCGAAATTCTGCAAAGCAATATGCCCCACCACCTATCCCCTACCACCCATCCCCCATTTCGGGGCATTATTTTACGCCATGATGAAAATCTAGTAACACTACTGTGAGTCAAATGAAAATGATTGTGAAAAATGACAAACGACTTTAGCCGATTTTTGGTCAGTTTGATTAGCTTTCGCTTGTTAGTGACAATCAGTACGTCACTATAATGCAAAGTAATGTTTGAGAATCCCAGACAGCAGAATAGAAAAAACTAAATCAAAGAGCACTATCACTAGCATGTGTCAATCTAGATCTCTATCAGATCAGATTTAATCTTAAACAAATAGATGCTGTTTACACTTCTTTAAAATCTGCATATTTTACAAACTGCCATTTATGCTGGAATGTGACATACATCATACAAAACCTTTGATGAAGATTCTGAGTCATAAATTCTATCTTATTGATGTTTACATTTTTTGTTTGCTTTCTGCACAAATATTTATTTCTTTATCTTCCACTTAATTGCTTTTATCAGAGACTTGACTCCATTTTAAAAGCTTCCCTTATCTGTAGGTTTACACAGCACTTGAGAATGATGGCTGCCACTTCATACTTATCTTGCTCCAACAACAAATCATGATGGAATATTACATAACAAGATTGACAGCTTAATTAACAATAAAACATTCTAGCTGTTTTTGATAGATTTATGCAATATTTAGTAAAATAAATTAAAAATTGAAAAATTATATCAAACGCCTAGGAATCTTGATCTTGTGCCATGATGTAACACAAGGCTCATCAGATTATATCTGTTGCATATCAAGTGGGTGTAAACTATCAGATATTCATCCATCTACAGTTACTAAAGGGGCTGTGATTTGGAAATAATTTGGATACAGTTTTATGATCAAGTCTTATTTACATGTATTAACCAACTAGAAAAGGTTACCATGTGGGCCGGACAAATCAATCATTGGTCCATGTGGTTAAAGGGTCATGATGACCTTAATCTTTGATCTAGTGACCTCAAAATGAATATGGTCAAGTGCTCATTGTAGCTATAGTCTACTCATGGAATTTGATGAACATAGTGTACAGGTGGTAAAAAAGTTATTGTGCTGGCAAGGTTTTTCATGATAGTCTTGGTTGCCTTGAACTTTGATCTTCTGAACTCAAAACGAAAACAGTTGACTCTGGCATCATTTTTTTTTAAGATTGGGAAATTTTTACCCCAGAATTGGGAAAATAGAGTTTTTTGCAATTGGGAAGAGGCCGAATTTCAGCCCCACTTAAATATATAGGTTAAAAAAGCTGTTCTGTTAAAAGGTTACATTCTGCTGAATATTGGGGAAGACACATGTTATCTTCTGTAAGTTCTCTCACCTATAAAGGAAGTGACTTTAATCCCCTTTAATCAGTGGAAATCTGACAAGCAATCTGTATAATCCCCAACAGAAACCTTTAAAAAAAACATTTGCAGGCTGTTACTTGACACAGATGATTTAATTTAAGCCTCTGACACTGAGGAGTTTTATCTATGTACATAATAAACCTGACCTTCTTTCTAAAATCCTGCGTTCAAGATTGAGTTTCAAAATGAACTCGAGCCCCTTCTTATTTTCTGTCCTATCAAAGTCTCTTTTTGTGGTATTTAACTGTCAATGATGGTGAACATTTGTGCCAAGTTATTTCAAAATCCCCAAAGCAGTTCAAGAGATATGGAGAGGACACCAAATATAGTGCATATGACCTTTGACCTCTAAGTGTGACCTTGAACGTACGTGGCTGGAAGTTGCGCTCTGCACGTAGTCTCGATATGGTGAACAGTTGAGGCAAGTTATTTCCAAATCCCTCAAGCGGTCAGTGCTCCAAGAATAGGATAGCAAACGCCTGGGGCTAGTCCAATCTGAATCCGGGCTAGTCTCTCTTTCAAAAATGGTTGCCCATCGGGCTAGTCAGAAAAATCTTTGCAAACTAAAATTCAACCAGAAATCATCTTTAATCGTGTGTAATTTGAAGCCATAATGTCTTTTGTTGAACAATGAGTTCTCTCCCTTGATTAAAGTTCATCAATTTGAAAGTGTGCATTTCACTGGTTGATTACACGATTTGAACCAATCGCATTACAGCTTTCATATTAACATTGAGTGGTCATACAAATTTGTCACGCTGGACATGTAGAAGAAGTAAGATCACTCGAATATTAACTGTTTAAACGGTGTTTTCGATTTTATATTCTTATTTTTCAATGAATTGCTGTATTTTCTATTTTTAGCAAGTCTGTAAAAATGCTTTAAAATGAACGCTTATTCACAAATACAAGCTGTTAAATAACACGGGAACGCGCACCTGTTTTTGGATGGTTTAATTTGCGGGACTCGGTACGGGTTTTTATGTGATTTGCGGCGCGATTCTAAAAATGTAAAAGAAAATGGTATTGTTTTTGTTATATGATGCAATGGATAAATAAAAGGAAAATAAAGGAAAATAGAACCTTATTGTTTGATTGATAATTCTAATCACAGGTGTATTATTAATTAATTATAAAACAAAGTAAAAAAGCGAAGTATTCAATATCGACAAAAGCTATGTACCGGTAACTATTCATTGGTACATGTACTAACAATTTCGGGGCAACTAAAAAATAAATCAGGGATAGTGACTTTTCAGTCAGGGCAAGTGGACTTCTGAAATCTACTTGCCCTGGGCTAGTCCCCAATTTTAATTTTCTTGGAGCACTGGCGGTTTACGAGATATGGTGGAGACCGACTTTTGATGGACAGAAACACAAAATATAATGCATATGACCTTCGACCTCTAAGTGTGACCTTGAACGGACATGGCTGAAAGTTGCATTCTGTACATTTCTCAATATGGTGAACATTTGTGGCAAGTTATCAAAATCCCTCAAGCAGTTCAAGAGATATGGTGGAGCCACGATTTGTGCCGGACAGAGATCCAGACAGAGACGGACATCCAAGCTGAAAAAATATGTCTCCCCAGTATGGGGGGAGTCTGTTCTGAAACTGAGAATTGGTTCCGGCGATATATAAACCAAATAAATCGACTTTTAAATGAGTTACACGCAAAGTCGTTATTTTTTAGTCAAAATTTGTTCCGATTCATTTTGGCATTACAATTTCGTCCAATTTTTAATATGCCCAACGGGCATGTCAGCTTGCAAGATTTACATGGCCGACTTGATTTTACTGACTGCGGGCTTCGGGCTACCGGCTAGATTCGAAGACTGTGATGTTAATTTTCCTCTTAAGGCAGTGCATATTTAAACTTTTGTGGACTGATTTTATCAAATGGCCACTCAGATTTGTCAACGGCCCATTAAAATCTATAATTCTGCTATGCATTCCTATATAACAGTGGCCTGTACTGACCCTTTATGCTGGCCCATTACCATTTTAGGCCAAAAATATCCATGCTCACATTCTTCTTTCTATATGCCCTGGCACAAGTTACCTCTCATGAACAGATTCAATAAAACCAAGTCTGCAACTTTACTCTTGGTTGTGTTTGTTGCTGCTTCCAAGGATCAAAAAAAAACTATTTTTAAGGGGCCGACCATAAAAGATTTTATGATTTTTTTAAAAAAAATAATTTAAAAAACAACAACAAAATTTAATTTGTTCTGAACAATGATTTATCACAATATATCGAGGTAAACTGACATCACAGAGAAACTTTGAGTTGTATCATCAACTTGTATGGGGTTAATGAGATAACTACCCTATTTTTTTAGAGCATGCAATAGGAAACACACCTATTTTTTTTTCTGGCCTAAGTACATTTTATTGTGACTGACAGAACATTCTGTGCACTCCCTTCAGCATATTTTCTGGTTTCATTTTTATTTTAAAACTCATTAACACAATATAACCTATTTATGTGTCGAAATGACGTAAATCATAATTCATTCATTCATTCATCCATGAAATCTCATTAATTAAGCAGTGAACAAAATGTATAGAGGTGCAACAATAGACAATCAAAATAATTATGTATCTTTTATATTTAAGTCTCTGACAGCTTTTTGTCCTCATTAACTTATAGACTGATGGATGGTGCAGAATTAATGCAGGAAATGAAGCAAAAAAACAAGTTCTAATTAACTGATGGTCATTGCAGGAAAGAAGGAAATTGGACATGATCGAGACAGTTACATAATTATGACAGTTCTTTTTGCAGGTCAAATTTTAGTATCAAGTTCCCAGATCTATGAATAAGCAATACTAAAATTCTAAAATTCCAAACTTCCAAAAATCCCAAACACTTTAAATGCACTTTAAATGCACGTAAAAGGTCACATACTCCATTAAGAGAAAAAAAATCCATATGGCAAAACTGAATTACATTACAAATAATCAAGTCAGTGGTGAATGTTCCAAGAATCTCAGAAACTCCAGAGTATAAATACACTTACAGCTGAACAGCTGTCCTAAGGCATGCATGCTTCTGCTATCAAAATAAATGTTTTTTGCCAGTAAATTGTATGGCTGATAGATAAGTTAATTCCTTTAGGTGGCACAGGTTGTCGAAAACTGGGATCTTTGGGATAGCTGTACATACTTGTGTTTAGGTGAGCGATTATGGCTGGTAAAAGTTGATACTGTCCCTGAGACCTCATCAGATTCTGTGTCATAAACCATTCCATAAACTCAATACTTGGATCAAAGTGGGCATCTTACAGCCATCAGAGCAAATCAGTTTTGCAAACTAATTGTATGACACATATGTATACCAAAGGAAAAAAGAAATGCAACTCAGGAACTGCCGCAATGTATCGTATGTATAATATATGCTGCTGTTAATCAAACAGTACATAGCTGCATCAGACCTCTTCTTTCGAAAAAATTACTAAAACAACACATTAGCACACCAAATATTATTCAATTTTGCTATTATTAAACAAGAAGGGTGTTCCACGGAACACTGCCTGTCGTATGCTATTTCACCAAGTATAATCTTACTATAAAGTTTGAAGACACAGGGTGCAATCCTTCATGAATTATGGATAATTTTGTTTTTTTAAAGAGTTAAAGTATATGAAAAGGGGCATAAACCTGCATTGGATAATTGACAAGGAAAAACTGTATAAAGTTTCATGACCATAGATCAATATTTTGCCAAGTTATGAGCTAGGTTAGGCTGCAGGTTAAAGTTTTACAAAAAGGGTGCGTAACTCTGCCAAAATGAAAGTCAGGGTTATTGGACATGTGTAATGACATTCCTTCTGTTACGCTGAATATGTGTGTGAAGTTTCATGAAATAGGTCAATATGGCCAATTATGAGCTTGGTTATATTGCAGATTAAAGTTTTATGAAAAGGGGCATAACTCTGTTAAAATGAAAGTCAGAGTTATTGGTTGTGGGTAACAATATTCTGTGTGGTAAGATGAATATATGTGTGAACTTTCAAGAAAATAAGTCAAAAACTTCTTTAGTTATGGCTAGTTAGGAGCCTAGTTAGGTAACAGGTTTTATGAAAAGGGGCATAACTCTTGTCAAAATGAAAGAAGAGTTTATATCAGACATGTGAAATTCCTTAGGTTATGAAGATGTGTGTGAAGTTTCATGAACATGCAGGGCTTCCACTAAGGTTCAAATTTAGGAAGTTCGAACTTCCTCATCCTGTGTATCAAATTTGGAAGTTCATGGGGAAAAGTTAGGAAGTTCCAGTGTTTGGGCATGGCATTCATACTCAGTATTTGAGTTAGCGATTCCACGTGGTGGTGAGGGAAACAACACATCTAAATTGTTAAAAAGAAAAAAAGGATATTTATAATCATCTATATGTTTATAAAAGAAAATATTTGATGACATTATTATATAAACGGTTTCAAACTAAAAATACTTAATTTGCCTTTGCGTGCCATACCCCACCCACAAGTTTTATACAGTGAATTACATTTTGCAAACAGTTTTCAATTTATCAGTCCAGGAAAGCTTTTAAATTGGCAAATGAAATTAGATTAGATGGGCGGGGCTATATATGTTTCTTAATTATTATTATTATTATTATTTGTGAGTTTGAGTGTTTTGAAATCTAATGTATGAGCAGACCTGTGGACAGAAGCTGAATGGGAGGTGGCTGCGTATACAAGGGTGTGTGAGGCTGGCTGCTGATATCTTATTCTCTTATTCATTATGTTTAACCAATTTGCCAATAAGTATTGTAAATGTGTAAATAATAGAGGGCCACATGTAAGATTAGTTTTGTAACTAAATGTGTATTACCCTCTGTAAATAAAGTCTATTATTATTATTATTATTATTATTATAATCGGTAATTTACAGATTATGGGACGTCCATAGTAAAGAATCGCGGCGTACTTTCAAGTTTTTGGAAGTACACTGTACGCCTTTGATGTTAATTTTTGCCGTACAACTACGATTTGTGGACGTAATTTACGGCCGTACGCCCGTTAACGGAAGCCCTGACATGTCAAATACTTTTCAAGTTATGGCCAAGGTTAGGTTGCAGACTGAAGTGTGAAATAATCGTAGAATTACTGACGTGATTTCTCTCGTCAATAAAACAATCATAAACAAACTCTCTTTATACCAAACACATTTCTTTATTTCATAATTAGCCTCAATAAAATACACAATCAAAGTTTTGCTTATTAAAGATTCTTTACAACTGTGCCGATGTCAATCATATAATTTATAAACAATGTCTTTTAAATTTATTTATCGTGGGAGATTTTCCAAGATATCTCGTTGTCAATCATAATCATAACCCCGCCCTTGCGCAGTGTTGTGTAGTACGATTTTTAATTATTCATCAAACGAAAAAATATGACAGCTTTGATTGGTTTACTTAAATAGAATGCGCACGATTCCCCACATGATCTAATCACGTGATCGCCTAACGAGCAAACATGGCGGTTGATATTCTCATCTCGCCTAAGGCAAGCCGATAAAGATCGATAATTAGGCTATTGCCCTGATTAGATAAGAGTCGCGTTGTTATTTAATGGTAATGAGATTAAATAAGGTATGTGTTATCACACGCGCTGATTGTGTATTTTAGAGGCTTTTGTTTATTATGAGGTTAATCACATTTGAAATTGCCGAAATTGACTAAAATGACGGCGACTCAAATTTCGCCCCGCATGAATAAAAAAGCTAAGTCGGCCAAACTAAAGCGAAGTTTTTAGCGACTTCGCCTAATCGCATGACCCCTGAACCTATACTGTGTGATTAAACAACATTCAATTCAATTCAATTCTTCAAGACTGCCTCTAGTCCCTTTAAAGAATGTGAGAACATTTGTAACAAATGTTGCCATCATTATAATCTTGGAATGAATTAATCACAGTTCCAGAACTTTGCATTAAGAAATGATTGAGTTATGCCTAGCAATGAAGATGAAGGAAATAAAACCCATTTCCTGCAGTCTGCAACCTCTCAACAATATAAACTTGGCATCATTGATAGCATTGCATGACAGCGATTTTTTTCACCCCTTTCAGAATGGTACCGTAACCCATTTAATTGCGTATTTTTCCTCACGAGTCACCTAAAAGAATATAGTTCCCCACTTCCTATCTTTAAACTAAGTTTCACTCTAAATATTTAAAAAATATATATAAATAAAAAAATTGGGAAATTGGGGTAAAAACATACTTTTTGCCATTGGGAATGATATCGTTTTTCGGTACCATGGGTCGAAGGACAGGGGTATTTTTCCTTCATAAACAGAGGCCGATTCGGCCCCATATCGGCCCCTTCTCCTTGCAAAACAGACTACTTTTTTCCCTGACAACATTCCCCTAAAAAAAACAACATAATTACGTTTGGGAAAAATCACTAGCCCAAATGACAGTTTACTAGCCCCGGGCTTTGGGCTAGTGGTTTTTTTTTTTCCATATTTGCACACCCAAATCTTCAATTTCTGCCTATTACACTACTCCCCCTATATTTCGAATTTGCATTTTTTTCCCCCTTTAACTGGAAAATCACGTTTTTTTCCACTATTAAAGAGCCTGGGCCTCTTCACCTTTTTCCGAAAAAAAGCCCTGAAGGATGTATGTATGTGGGTATAGTTTCACACTGATATTATGCAAATATACATCTATAAAATGACAAAAAGAAAACAAATTTAAGTTGTTTTAACTTGTTGTAAAATAGAAAATATACTATTTTAATAAAAGCTGGTTTACTAACACATTGCATACATACCAACATATAAAATCAGTAAATTATTTTAACTCTTGCATACTTATTATATAAACCTGCCATTGGGAATCATGTACCATTTTTTGGTAGTACCACTTATATAAGGGAAATAAAAACACTGAACAGTATTGAAAGATGACTGCTGTTGAAATCATTTTGGGTGAAAACAAAGCAAGATAGCTGTCAAACATATATGTAAATGTCAGGCCTGCCAAAGCTTTTTAATACAAAATTCTGAGATTTTTAAAATTTAAGATTAAAAACGTGAAGAAAAATTTAAATCGAAATTTGGAGCACGTGACTTGATTTCCACACTATTTTTTTAAAGCGCAAATTTAAATTATTTAAATGCAATTAATACAACTTCATGTATTGTTTGATAGTTATAGAAAATAATAAATTTGATTAGAAAGGTCTGGTTTAGTTTCTACCATAACAGTTTTTTATGAATGTGCACTTACACAGTGAGTGCTAAATGCAAATACAAAGTCAAAGTGTACAAATTATAATCATCGTACACAGTAGCAACTGTTATAGTGGTACCACACACAAGGAGTTGCTAGTTCCTCACTCTTGCTATTTCAGTTAGGTTGACCAATTAAAGAAATCACAGATATTGCTGCATTACACATGTCGTTATGCCACTGAGGGAACTAATTATGTCCTTAGATGTTAATTGTATATTCAGTCAGTGCATTACAGTGATTCGACACCTGTATATATGCCTCTGACTAGGGAGCGTAACAGGACCAATTTGGGAAATAGCTGATTAACTGTGAAAGTATAGTTGTTAAATCATGAACATTTTGTTTTGATGGAACATCCAGAGATTGCACACTTAAATCCGGAGATCCACTAAAAAGTCCAGAGAATCAGGATTTTATCCGAAGATATGGCAGGCCTGACATGACATTTTTTGTATGCTGGTCCACCCTCTTGAGTATCAGATACACAGGCATCATAATGTGCTGATCTCAATTACTTATCCTCAAATGACCAGACACTGGCCATAAAACTTCCCACACTACCCCCATGCAAGTGGTTTATATTGACCAAATTGGCAATTAAGATAGTACACATGTTATTGCCCCCAATTAAACACATTGAAGATATATCAGATATTTCAGTCAATGCACATAGATTACAATTCTGCATGCAAGGAAAGCCTGCCTACTGTGTGGTCTAGGAGGCTAAATAGCCATAGATAATTTTTGAGACACTTGGGTTTTCACTCACTGAAATTTACTTTCATGAGTAAAGGTAGATGTTTTAATTCACGGAATGTATAGAGTAAATGAGTCCATGGCAAACTTACTGTATCCTATGCAATTCATATTAACAAATAATATCAGTGCTTTACACAAAAACGCACCTTATCTCTCTCTCTGAATACTAAAATAGTCTTGCAACATGTTTAGACCAAAAAAGAAATACCTGTGTTTCCGGTGGCCCGACCAACCCTATTTTTTAAGGAGCCGACCTAACGAAAAAAAAAACCCTCTTTTTTCAGATCATGCAATAGGAAACCCACCTATTTTTTTTTGGCCTTATTGTTTATGACATCATAGAAGCATATATATTTTTAAGACCTGCATGCACGGGGTGGTTGGGAACATTTTCCCCCCAAGATTATCCATAAAACTTAATGGATTTAAAGTTTATGGACAATTATTAATGGACAATCATGTAAATACTGTGTATTTGTATATAGGACTGACTAACAAGTTGGCAAATTCCTGGTATGAATTTTCAAAAGGAGAAAAAAATATCTCAGTAAAAATAAAATGCAGACTACAATATATATATTATAGCTCTTTCGATCTATCAATCACCACTAAGAGTGCATCGTCTCAATATTATTAAGAACAGTGAATTGTTCAATCATAATTTAAAAGTGTCTGGTTCATTCAGGATCAGACATTGACTGTGCTTCCATAAGTCTGGCAACATGATTATGTTATATCTGATTACCTTGGTTTCTTATCAGACATAATGGCTATCTGATCTTCAAGCACAATATCAAGCTGTATCAATAATGGTTCCTGCTGGGTGCCAGAGCTGTTTTTCATTTAATATGTAATAGACGGACTAAACCTCATTATCCACGCTTACAATCTATGACTGTGTTGTATATAATGCCAGAAATGAGCTGCTGTGTATTTCCAACTAAATACACCCAAGTCCTTTTAAAATTCAGTTAATGAGCAAAACATATTTTTCGATATAATTTTAAGACCTTTGATACTGTCACAGTGTCAGTGACATATAAAACACTAGTTTCTGACATAATAATGTATTGTAGCATGGTCGCTGACATTTCCTTTGTATTTGCACAGTAGTAAATCATTAACTGATTATTTTTTTGAGAAAATGTCTGCCCAGAAAGTAATAACAATGTTTATATGCCAGTATCAATCTATTATCAATAAACACCTACAGGCTGTTGAGGGTATTGTCTGAACATTTGATCTCCTGTCAAAACAGTGATAAAAACAATCCTGGAGCTAAAGCAAGACAGATTGATATGTCAACTGAGATCAGATCAATTATCTATTAAAGTTTACTAAACACTCCAGGTATTTACAGTGACAGTCAAATTGAGGGCAACTCAATCATTGTATCAATTGTGAAGTCTACTGGATAATATTTATAAATAATGCATATAGATAATTTTCTTGTATAAAATATGTCTGACAAAAAAGATCATCATGTCAAGCCATGGATTTTTTATTATTAAATAGCACTGTAAAATTATAATTGTTCATATTGTTTTTTAATACAAAATTACCCTTAATTCTGTTCAGTGTAACCATAATTTTCCCTACTATATCTGTATAGGCATCTGCAAGATATTACCCGGTAAATGCAGATTGAACATTAAACATTTCAGTTTACAAATCATTAAGTGTTACAATTGAGTATTAACAACATACATGAAGAAATACCTATATAAAATGGTTATATTTCGTCTATTAGTAATTACTCATTACTATTCAGACTACCGGTATAAATACAAATTTAATTTATTCCCATTTTTTAACAAACCTTCAAACCACTGATGATAAATGCTACAAAAAAATGGTCATACTGAGGCCACCATTAAAAAATTGTTTGTTTGCAGTTTCCGACCCATGGCTTTTAGGGGTGGGTCGGTAGGTAGGGATATATATATTTTTTTTAAAACATTTTTATTATTAACGCATGCCCATCGATATTAACAGAACATGCAAGAAAAAAGAAACAAAAAAACTTGAAAAAAAAATAAAATAAAAAAAAAATTAAAAAAAAATTAAAAATAAAAAAATTAAAAAAAATTGTTTGGGTCGGCGGATTTGCCGTGGGTCGGTCGCAAACTGCAAACAAACAATATTTTAATTTAGGCCTGATTATTTTTTAAACACTGAAAAATAAATGAGCGGTAAAAAAATAAGTTCTAGTGAGAAGTTTATGTTTTGCAACTTTTTTCACAGCAAAATAATATATCCTGGGGCCTAAAATAAAAGCTGTTAGTTAATTTGCAGTTTGCGACCGACCAAACCCATTGTCTGCCTACCTAAAAGTTATTTTTAGGCCAACAAATTTTTTTCGTGTTAATTTATTTAATTAAAAATCCCTACCTACTGAACCATCCTTAAAGGACATGGGTCGGAAACTGCAAACAAACATTTTTTTAAGGCTGGCCTGAAAACTCGATATGATCACAGCATGTATCATCATCAATACATAACTTTCAGTAGGTGAAAATAAAGAGAGATACTCAGATCTAACTATTGGAACTTAATTTAAATTAGATGTATACATGTACATATTGGTGTTTTAAAACCAGACAGCACCAAAAGAAGATGCATAGCTTTACACAAAAAGTAAAGCTTTTAATATAATTATCACAACAAATTTATTTTACATATTGGGCTAAAGAGCATCAATGATAAACACCGAGTTTACACCCTACCTAAATGAAAAGGTGTTTTATTTTATTGATCACGGATTGGTCAAACCATTTTGATGATGTCATGTGAACATTAGGAAAGGTTTCAAAAAAAGAGTGCAGTAAATTGATATTAGTTTAATTAGAGAAAAGAAATTAAATAACACGTTTTCTCATCATAGCAATTTATCGTGATTCTTGTCAAATACTGAATTCAGTGTTTCATCTACAATGTCATCCCAGTGAGTCAATTTCCATCAAAGTGATAAAATCTTTGAGCCAGTCTAACGTTATGGAAAAACAATAAAAAATAAAAATGTGTCGGTCAAATTAGAAAAACATTTGAATCATGACTTGCAGGTAAATAAATCACTAAAATCATTGACTGATTTTATTGCCCCCTAGAAATCACTATTACTGATTTTCTTCCATAGAAACAAAAGTTAACTAGAATACCGTACCCCTAAAAATACCTAGACCCTACCAAAAACGGGTGTTTTATCAACTCTGCAGTTAATATATTGCTAACCAAATTTACTACTTTTCTTCCTCTTTTGCTTTACTGTGACTTCTATTCCTACTAAAACGTCTTTGTCAGATTAGATGCGCCAGCATTAGGACGCCAGCAGGGGTTTCGGAATAAATGGGGGAAAGAACGATGTTTTATCGATTGCATAGATCTATCGTTTTAAATTTCACTTGGAACATTTAAAGAGTTATGTAGATTGATTTAAAACAAATATATCCTATCAAATGCATCTATATATTAAACAAATATTTAAAAAAATTGTGTGTGTGTCAAATTAGCAGATCTTTTCCTACATCATAAAGAAATTAAGGTCCTACTTCGAAGGCGTCACAAAATATCAAGGCAAAGAATTACATGAATTATGACGATGCCTTTTCTTGAAGAAATTGATTTTTCCCAAAAGACAGCATGTGGCAAATTTATTTTCAGACTCGGTGCTCGTAAATAACAAATAACAAGAAACAGTGACAATAGCATTTCAATACACACATCCATGATCCAATACCCCGTCCAATACATATCATATGCCAATTAGCAGACGATTTTGATGCCACAAAAGAATAAGAGTTTTTGTTGGAAAAATAAGCAAACAGATAGATTTCAAGTAGACGGTTATCATTTAACAGATGTGTCATTTGTCCATAAGACTAAGCTGATTCACAAAGAATGACCAGCGTATAAACTAACCCCTCTTTGATCCTGGGATTGAGAGGTTGTAGGCTATGTGTCACATGTGTGCGTCTGCTTATGTGTAAACAATCAAAGTTTTTAAAACAAATAGTCCAGATAAAGGCATGGAATAAACGTGTTTATATTCAAAAAAATAATCACTTACATGTCTGAGATGATTTGCAAAATGATTTCCCTAAAATCACAAATAAAATCCATATGAAACTCGCGGTTTGTAATTCCCAGTCATGGCTTTTCGCCATGATCGTAACCACTGATCAGTTTACACTTCCTTTGCAGCGCCCTCTGTAAACATTGACAGGTGCGCGCCAAATTGGTGAAGCACGTGGATCATTTGCATATAGGCGAGCGGTTTGGGTCTTAGAACGGTTTAGAACCCCTACCTTGCAGGGCGTATTCTGTTAAAATATGGATTTTCACGGGGGGAAATGGGATAAATCCAAATCTAGTGTATTTATTTCTTCAAAGGAGACGATCTAACTTCAAAAGGACTGGAAGCATTATGTCATAGACCTACATACACATTTATTTATATCCATGATTATGGGTATCATCCAAATTATATTGCAGTCATCGTAATGATACATATCAAACGTGCATATGTTTGCACTAAACTGGGTAATACAGGCCTGCCAAAACTTTTTAACACAAATTCTGAGATTTTTTAAAATTTTAAGATTTAAACGCGCGAAGAACATAAAATGGAAATTTGGAACGCGCGACTATATTTCCACACTATTTTTTTTAATTATTCATTTATGCAATTAAAACAGGTTTGTGCATTATTTGATAGTTATAGAAAATAATAAATTAGCATAGTAATTCGATTAGAAAGATTTGGTTTAGTTTCTATCACAACTGTTGTTTTTGTTGGACCAATTCGGGAAATAGCTGGTAAACTGTGAAAGTATAGCTGTTAAATCATGAACATTTTGTTTTGATGGAAACTCCGGAGATTGTACGCTTAAATCCGGAGATCCGAAAAGATTTTATCCGGAGATTTGGCAGGCCTGGTAATATTCAAAGTGCATGGGTAATGATTTAATTATTGTCCATCGCCAAAGGCGGAGGAATATTGAATTTGCATTTCCGTCGTTCCGTCGCCAATTTCGTTTCCGACCATTATAACCATGGGCGTAGGAACGTTTCAAGTATTGGGGTGGGGGTGGGGGTGGGGGGGGGGGAGATATCAAAAAATCGGGGGGGGGGGGGGGGGGAGGGGGTGTGGAGGTGGGAAAGATAATTTTAAAAAAAATCAAAAAAGGCATGTTTCAATTATTGGTGGGGTGGGCAAACTTTTTGACAAGGAAAAAAACCCAACGTTATCCGTGCTCAATTACATGCAACATTATATAGGGAAAAAATTACTTTTTGACCGCTAACTACTTTTTCCTTCAAATGATAACCCGATATTGATTTCCTATGATAACCGATATAGATAAAACTTTAGGATGTTTATATATATACACTCAAGAGAAATGAAAATGCAACACGGGAATTTCCGCTATATATTGTATATACTGCACACTTAATTGCACATAATATTCCAAAGAAATCCCAAGATGTTTTGTAAAAAAAAAGTTGCAGTTAATTAGAGAAAGGACACAACTGTGATGTTGAGACGTTTTAATCACACTACACCTTGTAACAAGAACTTCATAAATGTTGAAATTGCTCTTTGAAAAACTGAGCTAGTCCAGTACTGTATTTAACGTAAATAGTTTGCAAAATGTTGCATCCTAAGTTTGCTCACATGATTGCGCCAAACGCGTACTCTGTTAATAATGAAACTTTGAAGGATTACTATTTGCTGTATTATTTGTTGTTTTTGTATTTTTTCCAAAAGGAAAAGTCTTACGTAGTCATGTACCATTAGATTAAAAGCAGCATATTGTACATACAATATATAGCGGAAATTCCCGTGTTGCGTTTTTATATCTCTTGAGTGTATATGCATAATATCTCGGCCAAGTTCGATAACCAGCCATATCGCACCTATCATCCTGTAGTCATGGCCCTTGGAGATTTTAAAATTGAAGAATTTTGCGGTTTCAGCCAGATTGCATGTATCATGCCGGAGTCATTGTCCTTTAACTTTTAAAAATTGATGTTTTTTACGGTTTCAGCTCAGTAACTTTAACATTTATAAACCACTCATTATCAAAAATAGCGACAACGTTTATGGCAATAATTTCACAGCCAAGGTCAATAACTAGCCAGATCGCACATACCTTGCTGGAGTTATGGCCCTCGGATTTGTTTTTAATTGAAGATTTTTGCAGTTTCCGCTCAATAACTTTAATATTTATAATCCAATCTTGATAAAACGTGGGGTTAATGTTTATGGGCATAATATCTCGATAACTTAAACCTTTATAATCCAACCATCTTGATGAAACTTTGCCATAATGTTTATGGCCATAATATCTTGGCCAAGTTTGATAACCAACCGGATCACACCTATCATGCTGGAGCTATAGCCCTTTGGCGGTGGACCATAATTCTCTGAATTTGCTTGTTGTTAATGAAATAGGCTGGTCTGGAAAACTAGACTACCCAGCTAGTTTTGTTGTATAAATCATTAATAGTAATTCACTTGATGCTTTAAGGCTTTTATAAATTCTTGTTTTGCAATAGAGGTATATTTGAATTATAAGTGGATATGTTCCAAACTCGTCAGAATGCACTATTTTACTTATTAAATACAGTCGTGTGAGGATTCTCCTAGACCCCTAACAACGTCGGACATGTGCTCCATCGCTTGGGCCTACAACATAAAATCGGCCAGCTACGCTCCTGACGGTTATTAATATCACACAAGGCTTGAAGCAAACAATTATAATATGTTAATAATTATGAAGTGTAAGGTAATAATACTATTAAATGCAACATCAAAGAAAAGATGACATGATCGCCGCTTTGTCCATCCTTCCTTCCGTCCGTCCGTCCCGTTTTTGTCCTTAGAATAACTGATGGGACTACAATGAAACTTCACACAATAATAGACGTCAATGAGAGGAAGTGCATAGTGCAAGAAACGTCTCTGTCTTCATTCAAATTAGAGCTATTGCCCTTTGTAATATTATACTTAAATAGTTCTTGTCCGGAGCATAACTCAAAAAGCTTGAACTGAAATGAAACTCGCACAATGATAAAAGGAGCACAAGAACCATACATCTTTCTTCATTCAAATGAGTGTTATTGCCCTTTGGAATTTTATACTTGTAATTCTTCTCCGGAGCATAACTCAACAACCACCCACGGGACTTTGATGATACTTCACACAGTGTTAAAGGAATAAACCCACAAAATAACGACACAATTAAGCTACAAACCCGTTTATCAAAGCTCTATCCAGGTGCTCAAGTCATATAATAATGTATATGTGCAGATTAAAAGTATAGTTTTATTAACGGGTTCTTAAAATACCCGTGATTGAATATGCGTAAAATATATTCGACGCTCCAGTTTTGGGAGTTCAGCTTGGCTGGTTAAATCCATGTATATCGTGTCTAGAGTTTAGATTCTCAATATATGCAAGTTATACATATACACCGCCATCAGTCGGTTTAGAAACGGTGTACATATTTTGTAAAATGTGACTGTTGTTGGCGGGATAGCTACTTTGTAGCATGGTCACTGAAAAGTCCCTTTGTAATAGCACAGGTGTAAATCGTTTAATTGAAAATAACACCTGTCAGAATAAATGGTGTACTACAACTACCAGTTATTGGAAGTTAGAGTATGGCAGGGAGCTGAAATTGACATGCTACAAAACAAATAGAGTATGGTTTCATCTCGTTGGTTAATTTAAACACCTCGATGGGATACGCCCATCTCGATGTTTAAATTAACCAACTCAATGAGACCATACTCTATTACTTAAAGTGCAATTAGAGGAAGTGCAGAGCGCAAAACCATAACTCTTATCTTACTTCGAAATAGAGTAAAATTGCCCTTTGGAATTTTATACCTATAATTCTTGTTCGGGGCATAACTCAAACACTAATAAAAAGGCTGCAATGAAACTTCACATAACGATAAAGTGCAATGAGAGGAATCGTAGAGCACACAACTCTATCTTAATTCAAAATACTAAAAAAACTACTAATGGGACTGCAATGAAACTTCACACAATGATAAAGGGCAATGAGAGAAAGTGCAGAGATCTACAACCTATCTTCATTTAATTTAAAGTTTATTATATTTATACTTGCAATTATTGTCCGGAGCACTAGTCAGCAACTCCGAATGGAACTGCAGTCAGCAACTCCGAATGGAACTGCATATTGAATACTGCTGTGTTATACAAGGCCATATGATAGAGTGAGGATACATTTCAAGGAGCATCCATCGGTTCTGCCGATGTTCTGACTTTCTTTTTTTTACCAATATTTTTTTTTTTACAAATAAAAGTCTGTTAATATGGTAAGCAGTTAAAGTGTTCCAAGATAGACAACCCATGTATCTTAAATCTGCAATATGCTGATAAGAGTAGTCCATCTTGGAACACTAATTACTGGAGTAGCGGTAGACTAGTTTTCAGACTATTAACGATTAAAGGGATGCATGGTAGTCTTGACGTATTTATCAAGGATTAAGATTAGCACCTTGATTTATTAATCCAATGTCATGTTGAGGAACCTGCTTGCATACAATTAAATGTTGAGTTTTCATTTTTTCTTCTTATTTTATCGTAGATTTACATTTATTATTCATGTAATATAATCATCAGTTAGTAATATGCAACACATAATTCGAAAATATAATACTAATAATTAAATAAATGCAAATTATGTGAAAAACTAACGCCGGAGACCCCGCGATTTAAAAAAAAAGAGTCAATTGTCCCTTGAAATAAGTTGAACTAAATGTACTACATAATGAATATTAATGCATGTATGTGAACACTATATTTTATGTGCACTTTCTGTGACTTAGTGTCCACTGTATTTAATTTTAGTAACTATTAAACTACATGAAAAGGATATCTATACATTAAATTACGTGACCAAATGTTCACTGAACGCAAAAGTTCTGTTTAAACTACCCAAAGAGTAAACATTAAATTACGTGACCAAATGTTCACTGAATGCAAACGTTCTGTTTAAACTGCCCAATGAGTATACATTAAATTACGTGACCAAATGTTCACTGAATGCAAAAGTTCTGTTTAAACTGTACCCAATAAGTATACGTTAAATTACGTGACCAAATGTTCACTGAATGGAAAGTTCCGTTTAAACTACCCAATGAGTATATATTAACTTATGTGATTAAATGTTCACTGAATTGAACGTTCTGTTTACACTATGCAACGTTCTGTTTCAACTGCCCAATACGTATACATTAAATTACGTGACCAAAAGTTCACTGAATGCAAAGTTATGTTTAAACTGCCCAATGCCTATACATTAACTTATGTGACTAAATGTTCCCTGAATACGAAGTTCTGTTTAAACTACCCAATGAGTTTACATTAAATTACGTGACCAAATGTTAGTAGTATAGATAGTGAGGGTATAGGCGCAGTTTTCCTCCCTCGCGACAAACAATCAAACAGTTACCAGTTGCATCCAGCTGCTCCAACAAAAATGCGAGCACCAAATGGTGACGGCATATTTGATATCAGACACCTTTTACAACTGTACAAACTGCTTAATCGTCCTCCGCTTGGGAAGACCTTTGCCCAAACCCTCACTATCTATACTTTTTGTAAATAACTAAAACATTTGCAATTCATTAAGCAAGTCAGACGGAACCGGACAGTAGTCTTCATCATCGCTGCACATATCGTTTTTTACAATGGAGTATTTTACTTATATGCTCATGTATCTTGTCCATTATCTAGTATGTACCTTTTAGCATCATAAGCTGACAAACTCTTTTTAAGTAAAGATTATTTACAAAGGCAACCAAAGCTGGAATAGATGAACTTATTGATATGTAGAGTCGCAATCTCCCCAGATGTCGTAAACATAGGTTCACGGTCGTGAACTCATGTTCACGCCCGAAATTCATAGTTGATTTGATAATCCTAGTATATCGACCGTAAACCGACCGTAAACCATGGTTTACGTTCGATAAACTATGTTTCTCGATTGAACTATAAATTTCGGTCGTTATCCTATGTTTTCGAGCGTGAACCGGGGTTCACGAGCGTGAAACATAGCTTACGAACGTGAACCTATGTTTACGACCGTGAACTTGGGTTTACGAGCGTGAACCATAGTTTACGAGCGTGAACTATGATTTACGGACGTTATCCTATGTTTTCGCTCGAACGTATAGGTTAACATGCTTTTACGTTCGAAAAACCTAGTTTATCGATCGTTAATCCTAGTTTTTCGACCGCGAACTCACGTAATTATTGGACAATTGGCTTGCCATATACGCCGCCTGCCATAGAATTGTATAAAAAAACAGTGAAGGTTGCATGTTCACCGCCATATGCATAAAATCTTTGGAACGGTTCAAATTTGCGTATTGTTTACATTTAAATAGTGTGTTCTGCTCAACCGGGGACTAGAGGGCGTGAACGATAGAAAGCATTTTTCACTACCGTTCATGAACTTAATCAAACCGAGACTGCAATATTTTTGTATTTATGGTGTTTGACTATTTTCAAATTTCTCATTTCATACTCTTTTTACACACAGATAAATAATACTTGACATTATGGGACACACAATATAAACACTTTTTTATGGATAGTTTATATTAACAGAAAATGATAATTGAGTTTAACTCGGTGACAGTGATTAATGATTACAGGGCATAATACATATATTGGATTGTGTGGTTTTAATAGACGGTAAATATGTTTTGGAGACTATGTAGGTGAAAGATTGAAACATATGTTTTATTTCCGATATTTTACATGCATAGTAATATCAACATATAAACGATAGCAATAGAAAACTGACAAATGGGCCGGGTTACCAGTTCTAACCAACATTATATTAAACCCTTCCTTACTGGACACAGGAATTGAAGTTAATGGTATTGGTGAATAATAGGAAACCTGGCATTAACTAATGGAATGATCAAAGACAAACTGAAATGGCTGCGCACAACGATTTGAACAAACGGTTATCAAAGGCACTTAACATAAATGGATACACTAAATACGGTTCGACAATCAAGCACGATGAGCAAATTATGGAAGAATTTAACGAAACCTTTTTTTACAATACAGACCATATGGGCTGTGGGAGTTGTGCGGAAGGTACAAAACTTCTCGGTAGTAGTGATTCCGATGTCATGGGAGTTCTCAAAGGTGTTTCTGTAATAGAGTTCAGTAATAAATCTCCTGATGAACACATCAATTTGGAAATGAAACATGATGGGTGTAATTCTGGTTTTGTAAAACTTGTATTGAACAAATTGGAACCACTAGTACACAATAGCAATCAGGCGGAACAGTTTGCAGACACTATTATATCTTATAGCCTCTTGGATTATAATGATACACGGTTTCTTTCAAGTGAACGGTTTAATGAATATGCCAAATATTCTAAAAAGCATAGCCTCTATGGTACGCTTAACGCCAGAAAATATGACAGTGCAAGAGTAACTACCAGTGGTCCTGCGGTTACATGTGATGACATAGACGAAGTGTATGCACTTAAATGTAACAAATGGCCAAGCTCCGTCATGGAATGGCTTAATCGAAATCGAACTAACAACTGGCCGAGCTCTGAGCAGCTGGAACACCTGCACAGGAACGTTAAATGACACGTGGTTCCCACAGGCGACGAAATTTCGGTGTGTTGAATATGATATTAAAATAGCTCATCTCACCAAAACTTCCGGAAGAATTCAAGGACGAGTTAAAAACGTATCACACGAAGACCATTGTGTTTTGGTTATGTGAAAATCTCAAAGAGGACGACTGAAGAGAAGATAATCTAGTTGGATGCGTTGAGAAAGCCCTAAAGAAATTACTTGAATACGCTACAGAACGGAAATTGCCTCAATATATTATTCCTACAAACAATCTATTTAGAAACAGGTTGGTGAAACGTGACATCCAAGAATCTGCTATATCAATAGTGTTTAATCTCTAACACGTTCGAGGCTCCGTTAAAAGCAATACTATCTGGCATTGAAACGACGCCTTTGGATTTAACCATTCAAAAAAATACAAGAGCACAATCTAAATTTGTAAGTTACAGTGAATTCTGTAGATATATATTGTACGCCATTTTCTCCGCAAGAATTTCGAAAGCGAAGATAAATGAGTTCGCAAAAGTGTTCCCAAATGAGTTTGATGAGGGAAAACTATACGTTCCTTATATTCGGTTGGCGATTGCTAAAACGATGTATAGAGACATTGTGAACGATGAGATAACAATACATAGAGATCTAAAAGTGAGAAAAGTTGTCAAATTCTTAGAAACGGGATGTGATATGGACAGCGTGGCAAGTATTATACAAAGGGCATTGATTTACATTATGGAACAAAAATATGACAGTGCTAAAACTGTATTAGAATTAGGAATGCCTAAACATGGTGTTACACTTTTTGTTGGACGAAGCTCTGCGTCTAGGTTTATAACGCTACCCACTGCTACACTTAAAAATCTATCGGAAGTTGGACATTTCGATCGCTCAAACGACAGTGAAAAGGACAGGCATCAACTAATTACCGATATTATCTTCGCAAAGAGCGATGTAGAATATGTACCAGATTCAATGAAACTTGAAAACATGGCGAATGATAGCAGATCGGCAAAATATTATCATCCACTAGTGATAGCGTACTTTCTACGCTTTTTATCAGAACATCATCTTGGACTCTTAGCAGAGAGAAAAACATCATTTCTGCTTTTAGGAGCCACAGTTATGAATACAAAATATCATGCTAGTTTTCATTCACATATAAATTTAGTTGGCGTTTGTTACAAGATGATAGACAAGAAGGAAATGGCATTCCAATGGTGTTGTGAATCGTTGAAAGCAAACTCCTGCTTTGAGAAGCTGCTTGGTACCACGTGGCCTGTATGGTGAATGAGAAGGCGACTAGCCGCTGCCGGGTAGCGCGTGGCCTGAATGGTGAAGGAAGAGTTGATTGGATGCTGTTTGGAAACACGTGAGCTTTATGCGAAATGATGAGGTGGCTAGGCACTATTTGTACCACGTGGCCGTTATGCTGAATTAAGAGTTGAATAGACGCTTTTTGTATGACGTGACCGTTATGCTGAATGAGGAGACAAATCGCTCCGAAGTGAAACACTAGCATTCATTTCTAATAAAGTAATATATATAATAAATAGCATGGTGATTGAAGAGTTGATTGGGCGCTGTTTGGAAACACATGAACCTTTATGCGAAATGATGTTGCTAGACGCTATTTGTACCACGTGGCCGTTATGCTGAATTAGGAGCCGAGTAGACGCTTTTCGTAAGACCTGACCGTTATGCTGAATGAGTAGACAAAACGCCCAGAAGTGAAACACCAGTATTCATTTCTAAAAACGTAGTATATACATATATAATAAACTGTATGGCGAATGAAGAGTTGATTGGACGCTGTTTGGAAACACGCGAACCTTTAAATGATGAAGTGGCTAGACGCTATTTGTACCACGTGACATTTATGCAGAATGAGGAGACAAAGTGGTCCGAGTTGAAAACTAGCATTCATTTCTAATAAAGTAGTATAAGCTTCAAAACTAGTTTGAGAGACAGAGATTATTGTATAAATCCATGCAAAGCAATTATATGTTTTGGACTCTGCAGTAGCTTGAGCATTTAAATAATACGTACATCATTTAGATATCATTATAATTGGTACTTTTAGTGGTAAATAAAAATACCTTAGGTTTGAAAATCGGTTGAGAAATAAACATATTACAGCCCAAATGAATTTTGGTGGGGCTTTTCCCATGTAAATTCCTTGCTGGTGGGACAGCAGAAAATTAAGAAATTTCAAATAACTTCAGTCAGTCTTCGTAGTTAGCTATACAACTTTCAGGGCAATTCCCTTCAGTAGTTTTGGACTAATGGCTGACATGAAAAAATGACCTTTGACCTCCAACTTTGACCTTGCCCTTTGAGGCATTGACATGATTCTTGCGTGCACTTTCTCAATTTGATGAACATTTGTGAGAAGTTAGATGCAACTCCCTTCAGTAGTTTCCTTGTAATGGCTGACATGACTTTTTATGATTTCTTTGACCTCCAAGTGTAAACTTGACCTTTGAGATACGGTCATGATTCTTGTCGCGATGCACCTTCTCATTGTGATGAACATTTGTGTGAAGTTTGACGTAATCCCCTTAAGTAGTTTCTGAGAAATGGCTGAGACACGATTTCGGACGGACGGACGGACGGACGCACTTATAATGCGATTACTATATGCCTCCCAGTGGGGGCATAAACAAATATTTTTTCAATTTGTTCATGCAGCAGACTTTTGCATTGAAATTGCCTCATCAAACTAGCTTTCGCATTTGATTTTTGAGTCGCCATGCGTCATCATGGCTGGCTCTTTGGAATCGTGTATATATGTATATATTGCAATTTCTGAATAGGGAGTTTTTAAAATAGGTGAGGAGCTTAACGCTTTCGGCAATGTAGTCCCCTTTAACTGCCTCAAATAATATTATTTCTTTCGTTTGAGTCAAACGAATTAGACAGAAATTAATTTCCCTTGATGTGATTGCTTCTCATAGAGGGCGCAATCATAGATTGGCGTTGAGGTAGCCAAAGTAAATCATTCAGCCTTGGAGAGTAGACTAGGTTAGACGTTATAAAATTGAGTTATTTTATAGAAAAATTATTGCAGCAACTCAAAAGTGTGGATTTGAAAAGATTTCAGGATATTTATGTTGTCCTGTTGTGTTGGTTTGCATTGATCATTGAAACGTTTGTACTTTTGATAGTCAGAGATCAAGTCCGAGATCTTATCCTGAGAGATACTAGAAATAAAAATGTTAATCGGATACACGTTTCCCACAGGTTTTTCTAGGACGGCCTGGTATCACTTTGATGGTGCTCTGTTAAAAGTGCGAATAGGATTAATGGAACTGAATAAATAGGGTGACATGTAATATCTTAGAAATGATGGCCCAAATTTTCGAAGATCTGTTGGCTTGACCTCTGAGTCAGGATTTCAAATTTCTCTGAATTTCTTATAAATGAATATTCAGTCAGATTTTGAGTATCTAAAAGCTTTCTGTTCAGAAAGAACGGAATTTATATACATCTTCTAGTACAAATATAATTTATGAGAAAATGAAATCGGAAGGTTTTCCTTAACCGAAGGATAGGTTAGCCGAATTTTGAAAAACTGGGCTTATATCATTATCAGAATTGATATGTGCCGCAAGTCGAACACAAGAGTTTCAGGTAATTGAATTGAATTGAATTGGGGTTTTAAGGCGCACCAACACATGGGGGATTGTGTGGCGCCTAACAGGAATAAACATGCCAGGCTCATTCTCCATGTACATCGAGATAAGGTATGGAGAGCGGGCCTGGAGCTGCTGCAAGTTCTATTGTAGACACTCCATTTATGCTGGAGCCACGTTAGGTAAAGGGGATACTGACTTCCTTGTATGATTTAAGAATATCTCCCTTGGTTATGCAGTCATGGACTGTTATTACGTAAAGTACAGGCTGTATAAAAATTATTTTAGTGATTTAGGAACTGTTTTGTATGAATTAATGTGGTGATGTTTTGTGTCTAATGTTGTCTGTCGGTCACCCAATGGCTCATACCAAGAAATAATAAATATATATTTATTACGTTGTGTTGAAGTTGTTACTTCTATGAGAAGGGTGAGTGTTAAGAGAACAACTTAATTTGATAAGGTGACTGACATGAACGTTATGTATACAGAGTAATATAACTACTGATTGTGAAATAATGAAATAATTGTAATTGTATACAGTATAAACGTGTCTTTTTTGTAGGTTTACCGAAATATTATGCGCATAAATACACCAAACATGGGCTTGGGAGCTTTACGCACTTCGAGAATGTAGTTCCTTTAACTGCCTCAAGTATGACTTAATTTCATAAGGTGACTGACATGAACGTTATATATACCGAATAATATAACTACTGATTGTGAATAATTGTCATTGTATACAGTATATACGTGTCTTTTTGAAAAAGGAACTGAAATACTACGCGCAATCATACACGCATATATATTTCATGAATGGAATCAATAGCGTAGTTACCCGGATGTGCCGCTCATGACATGTGTGACCTAGATAACGAATTGGGAACTAAATGTCCGTAAATATTGTAGTTATTGTGTCTAGTACTTTGAGAAATAGTATGCCATCTGCTACAAATAAATACACAAGTTGATGAAAAGAATTTGTCAAGAAGTGCTCAGTTCTCTACTACTAAGGTAAACAAATCAAATAGTTCAAAGGGACACACGGCAATCTTTGCAGTCATTTTGTCACAACTTTGAGATCGACAATTATTGACATAAAACTACATTATCCTGCTATTAGGGGGTTGTGTTTTCTTTCCTCTTTGTTAAAAAATACAATTTTTTGGCATTCAAAACACATTTATGCATGAAAAAAGTTCGTAATTGATGGTATTTCGATTGAATGTTTGTGAAAACAGCGGTGTCATAGTAGTTCGGATGGTACATCATTTCGATTTTTTTTTGTTTTTTTTTGTTTTACATAATCAAATAAGAAAAAATACATGTTGGTGGAAAAAAATATATTATATGTATAGATACAGATATAAAGTATATTCCTATTCATTATTTAAGGTGTAAGGAGTTCCTGGAATCCTACTTTTAAATGCTTTCTAGTCTAGGCTCCTAATTCTTTAACTTGTAGAAAGTGGTGACAAAAAGGAAAATATAGCCACAGGAGGCCCTGATAGTCTAATAAAACTTGATTAAAAACTTGGCTCCAGTTTCACCAAGTCGGCTCTGATTATTATCGTTTGGCAAAAAGTGCTAGTACTCTCCTTTGCATCGGTTATAAATTACTATGTAATATTCTATTCTAACTTATTTGAAACAAAGTAGTAAATACGTCCACTGACTAGGAGCATAAAGTGGTAGCAAAAAGAAAAATATAGTCAGGAGGTTCTGAGTTTGATTACTACATATGTAACAAATGTGTGGCATAAAAGCGAACAAAGACTAATTTCCAATAAGAAAACAATATTGGACCTTTCCATTTTAAATCAGGGCCTGTACATTTTAAATCAGGGCATGTCCATTTTCAGAAGCAACAAGCCCTGGGTCTGTCTCTTAAAATAATTGCCTGTGAGCACTGACATACACTCGAAAACCAAAACCGACGAGGTTGCAAAAAATAATTCCGTCCCAAGCATTTTTCAGTATAAAAAAAATCTCATGTTCTAAGCATCAACATTTCATTTTAATACGCCACACCTGTAAAATTTAACATAAACTTTAACCTCACCAAGAAGACAGACACTGTTCAATCTTGGCGACTCTCAGGACCTTCAGTCCTTTGATTTTTATTTCTCAACCGATTTTAAAAAGAAAGGTATTTTTATTTACCACTAATACTGATATACAACTTATTTAGGAACTATATGAATTTTGTCTTAAAATATCAAAAAAAACCTTTGGCTGAAACAAGCGCCTCAAACAATAGACGGTATTCCATATGGACCTAAACCACCACTATTGTTAATAAATACTTACACGGAAATATCCAATCTTAATTATGCTGGCCATATAACACACACAATCATGTAGTAGGCCCAGTGCAACACAAAATGGGCCTTAGATGATGGATTGACCTGCCTTTTCCCCAAAATATTTTCCAAACTGAAAGTAACCACCTCATTTTTTAATTCTGAGGTCAAAATGACCAAAGTACATTTCAAACTGTATTTCAAAAAAAGTGGTGCAGCATGTGCATTTTACCTTCAATTTTGTTGTGGTTTTCACTAGAAGCAAGTTTAATCTTTCAGAAATAAAGGAAACCATTCAATACATGCCAGCCCCGTGTCTTTCACCACTCCTATGCTTCACAGTAACGTAATAGTTTACCTAGGACTACTGTTGCAGTAAACGGTTATATTCACTACGTTTAATGTATTTTGAGACAGTCATTGTTAATCATTTCAAAACAGGTCTGATCTGATGTGATAACGGATCTTTTAAAAATATAATAATTGCGCTTATTAGCTGGATTGAACTGTCTTACTGACAAATTTCATAGTTTACCTAAAACTCATTTTAAACTTATGAGTATCATATATGTGCTACTCATAATGCAGATTAAAAGTAGCTGTTCAGTTCTTATCACATTAAATGCATTATTAGTAACATATGTACAGGCCAAAATGATACGTATACTTTGAAATGAATTAATGAATGGTATATGTCAATGTGCAAATGTAGTCTATTCTTACGATTCTTTATGAATGGTGTTTACAATTCATGTTTTATGAAATAGTGTATATATGTACTGAAGCATGTATGAATGATTCAGAAAAAAACACAAACACTTTTGAAACCTTTGTATTCTTTGGTGAAGAATACAAGCACATTGGTAATACGGACCGTCAGTAAAGTGTTTTCATTTACTGGGACTGCGTGTCTTGTAGTTTGACTGTCAGTGAAGTGTTTTCATTTACTGGGTTAAAACTTTGTCTTCACTCAACAACTCAACTATGCTCTCCTATACATGGAGGATATACAGAATACTACATGTCTACGTAATAGGCTGTCATATGCAAAATGTATTATTTGTTAAGTTTTGTATTTTGGAGAACAATAAGCAGTTACATATTTAGTTATGTCAGTTGATCTATCCTTTTTTTTTTGTTGTTGTATTTTTGTTATACCTATTAACTGAGTTGTAAAATCAATAATGCAGTTGGTATTTCTATAGTGACTAATAAGTCTCAATATGCTGGGTATTCATTTGTTTACTAAATATTGCCTATATTATACTGTATTGTTTTGTATATGTAATATTTTGTAACGATGTTATTTGTCACTTTAATAAAATAATAAAATATATATGCTTACATCATTTTTAACTGGACCATGATAATAGATAACTACTAACAAGTGTTTAATTCGGAATAAATCCATGAACATATTCAAAATGACTATTCGTAGAGATAACAATAAATATCCATTTGGGTACATTTAAGTTATTTATACGATATCGTTTGTGTATGATTAATTTATAAGTGCTTAAGTGGTCGAACGGGTATTAGTATTAATTATTCTCGCCTCTCAACGTACCGCTTCTGTTTCATTAACGACAACAACAACCGGGCAAGATACCAATTGAACAAAAACAACAAAAAGACAATGACAACAGGACCAAATTTTAATTTAGTCAATAACAACAACCGGGAAAGATATTGATTTGACAGCAACCGGACCAAATTTAATCAACAACAACAACCGGGCAAGATAACAATTGAACAACGACAAAACACAATGAAAACAGGACACATTTTAACTTAAACGACAACAACCAGGCAAGATACCAATAGGACAACAACAACAAAACACAATTCAAACAGGACCAATTTTAAATAAACGACAACAACAACCAGGCAAGATACCAATTGAACAACAACAACAAAACACAATGACAACAGGACCTATTTTAACTTAAACGACAACAACACTCGGGCAAGATACCAATTGAACAACAACAACAACAACAACAAAAGACAATGACAACAGGACCAAATTTTAATTTAATCAATAACAACAACCGGGAATCATATTGATTCGACATTAATAACAAAACACAATGACAGCAGGACCAAATTTAATCAGAGCTGTCGGAGAACAGCGCAGCTCGACTATTCGATTTTTCAGAGAATAATAAATTATATAGCTAGTATATACCATCAAAAAACAAGGCTAAAACAATGTGGGGTGAGGTTGGGGAATGGGGCTTGTATAGAAACTCGGGCCGATATAAAATTATGTAAAATATTATTTTTTTTATCTGTTTTAATCCAAAATTGCCGTCATTTTGAAGAAATTTGTGGTCCAACATAGCTAAGTGTAAGAATTGACCAAAACAACACAGAAATATGTAAAAAAGAATAATAAAAAAATAGAGTTTTGAGTGGGGGTGGGCGTGGGGGAGAGATGGGGTGGGGGTTGGGGAGATGAGGGCAACATATTTGTGTAAGAAGCTATGTAAGAATTAACCAAAACAACACAGAAATATGTAAAACAAAAACACAAGAAATCCGTGGATTCACATGTCTCGCCTAACGGGGGCTGGACTTAAAAATAAAAAGGTCAATGATGCTTAAATGGAAGTTTGTAAACATTTTAGTAACTAAAAGCAATCGAGTTTGCCGTTTGCCGAGATGACATTTAAGTGCATTGTTTAAAAACAAAATGTCATTCCATTAAAAACAAGAGGCCCAAGAGGGCCTGTGGATGCTCTACTGGCTAAAACGGCTCATATCAAGGGTTGTCGACATAAAATTTCCATCAGTAGTTTTTTTAAAACATTACAAAAACAACAGGGATAGGATGGCCTTAGATCGCTCACCTGGTAATCATGGGCAATAAGTATGCTGTGTCTAGCATGAGCATTTTTTAATTTGTCCCAGGGGAGCGTGGTGGGGGAGGGGGCGGAGGGGTGTGGGGGATTATATTAATATTCTAAACAAATATGGTAAAGATCAGATAAAAAATTAACTACAATATAGCATTTTTCAACAAATCAAGAGCCATAACCTGTCGTTACTAACTAGATCTAGCCGGTTTTCGAACTTGTCCAAAATGTCATTGATATATCATGCTTTGCACAACTAGACATCATACTGAGGCTTCCTGCCAAATTTTGTAGAAATCCAACAAGCCGTTTAGGAGGATTAACGCCGACAAGAAATTTAAAGTAAAAATGTCTAAGTGCCATAACTCCGTCATAAATCAGCAAATTGGAACAAAAGCGCGAAATGCACAACTAGACATCTCACCGATGCTTCCTGCCAAGTTTCGTCGAAATCCAGCAATGTGTTTAGGAGGAGTAGCGCCGGCAAGAAATTTAAAAAAAAATGTCAAGGGGCCGGGCCGTAACTCCATCAAAAATCAACGAACCGGGAAAAAAAAGCAATAGGCACAGCAATGCTAACACGGCGCTTACACCAAAAAAAAATGAAAAAAGGAAATAAGAAAATTAAAAAAAAAAGAAAAATAAATAAAAATAATCAAAAATATATATATATATATAAAAAAAATTGACCTATTTAAAAAAATAATAATAAAAAAAAAGAAAAAAATAATAATAAAAAAAAGAAAGGCAAAACATCTATTAAAGTTTGGTAAAGATCAGATGGAAAATGAAAGCCCTATCGTATTAACGAGGCAAATTATAGTATTTTTAACAAAATCAAGGGCCATAACTCTGCTGTTATTGGTCCGATCTGGCTGGTTTTCGAACTTGTGCGAGCTTTCATTGATATTAACAATCTGGTAAAGTGGGGGGAGGGGGGTGTGGGGGTGGGGAAGGTGGCAACATATATAATGTATGTGTAAGAAGCTATGTGTAAGAATGGACTAAAACACAGAAATATGTAAAAAAAAAAGAATTGTGGAGACGGGTGGGGGGGGGGGGAGTGGGGAGAGGGAGTGGGGACGAGGTGGAGGAAGGAGCCCATGCCCCAATATGGGTGAAGTATGAATAATATGCATAATGGTGTAAGAAATCCCAAACCAAAATTAATTATACATGCTTACATGCAAACCTAGAACTGCCTTTATTGCACATTTTATGGGCCATCACTTGGTAAAGAGCAGATGAAAAATGAAGGCCTTTGGCCAGTACAGCTCAAAATCATCAGCTCCTAAAAGTAGGTCAAGGTCATAGATGAAATCCAGGTATCCAAAAAAAAGATGCACTACCGAAGATACAACTATGTCAAAATAGAATGTTTTCTTCCAAAGATTAAGCTATAAATTAGGTTTAAAACATCTAGTGCATAATTCTAGTTCATGAGAAAGTGATGTAACGGTAACGATTAAAGTTATCTGCCCTTGCTTAGAGGGTCAAGGTCACTTCCACATTTGCTTTATGACGTTGCGATGTACCACTCAAGATACAACTATAAGCAAAGTTTGAAAGGTCTAGTGCATACAGTTTGTGAAAAAGTGACCTAAACGCAAAAGTTGAACCTAAAAATTAGCAAGTTATCTGCCCTTTGCATGGAAGGTGAAGGTCACTTCCACATTTGCTTTGTCACGTTGCGATGTACCACCCATGATACAACTATAAGCAAAGTTTGAAAGGTCTAGTGCATACAGTTTGTGAGAAAATGACCTAAACGCAAAACTCGAATGTCGACGCCACCACCACCGCTGCCGCCGGGAAAGCAACATGTATGTCTCTTTTTTTCTTCGAAAAGGCGACACAAAAGTAATAAATAAAAAATCGAGTTGGGGGGGTGGGGGGGGGGGGGGGGAGAGGCGGGAGTAGTGGAGGGGGGCAACAATATGTGTAAGAAGCTATGTATAAGAATTATTCCAGTTTCGAGTGGGGGTGGAGTGGGGGGAGGGGTGTGTGGGGGTGGGGAAGGTGGCAACATATATATATGTGTAAGAAGCTATGTGTAAGAATGGACTAAAACACAGAAATATGTAAAAAAAAAAAGAATTGTGGAGACGGGTGGGGAGGGGGAGAGGGAGTGGGGGCGAGGTGGAGGAAGGAGCCCATGCCCCAATATGGGTGAAGTATGAATAATATGCATAATGGTGTAAGAAATCCCAAACCAAAATTAAATATACATGCTTACATGCAAACCTAGAACTGCCTTTATTGCACATTTTATGGGCCATCACAATTTGTAGAAGCCCAACTCTTTAGCATGAAGGGTGTCTTGAATGTCGACGCCGCCACCACCGCTGCCGCCGGGAAAGCAACATGTATGTCTCTTTTTTTCTTCGAAAAGGCGAGACAAAAGTAATAAAAAAATTCGAGTGGGGGGGGAGGTGGGGGTGGGGGGGTAGTGGAGGGGGGCAACATATATATATGTGTAAGAAGCTATGTGTAAGAATGGACTAAAAAACAGAAATATGTAAAAAAAAAAAGAAATGTGGAGAGGGATGGGGGGGGGGGGGGGGGGGGGCGAGGTGGAGGAAGGAGCCCCTGCCCCAATATGGGTGAATTATGAATAATATGCATAATGCTGCAAGAAATCCCAAACCAAAATTATAGATATATATATGCTACATGCAAACCTAGATTTGCCTTTATTGCACATTTTATGGGCCATCACAATTTGGGTTCCATGGGAGCCCAGAATTTGCAGAAGACAAAATTACTTACCCAACTCTTTACAACATACTATAAGGAAACCAAATCCCAAATTTAGTTCAGCTAGGACAAGAAATGCAAGAGATATAGAGCTGTAGACACAGCTTACACGCAAAATTTGATGTGAAACACACATTTCAGAATTTGGGTTCCATGAAAGCTCAGGCGTTACAGGAACCAAAACTAAGATAATGCTATAAGGAAGCTAATGGCCAAATCTGGTTGTCCTAGGGTAAGAAATGTAAGATATATAGACTTGTAAACACAGCTTACACGCACAATTTGATGTGAAATAGGACACATGTTATGGGCCTTCGAGTGTGTGTGTGGAGTGGGGGGGGGGGGGGGGGGGGGGGGGGGGCGGGGGTATGTGCAAGTATTGACCAAAACACAGAAATATGTGGAAAAAAAAATAGCTATGTGTAAGAATTGAGCAAAACAATACAGAAATATGTAAAAAAAACAAAAATATTCCAGTTTCGGGAGGGGGGGGGGCGGGGGGGGGGGGGGGTCGGTGGGGGTTGGGAGGGGGCAACATGTGTAAGAATTGACAAAAGCAACACAGAAATATGTAAAAAAAAAAAAAAGTGGGGTGGGGGCGGAGCGGGGGTGAGGGTGAGGGTAGATGGAAACATATATGTGTAAGAATTTAAATTATTTAAAAAAAAAAGAAAAAAAAAAAGAGAAAAAATGCGGAGGGGTTGGGTGGGGGAGGGGGGAGGTGGAGGGAGTGTGGGCGGGGGTGGAGGAGGGAGCCCATGCCCCAATATGGGTGAAGTATGAATAATATGCATAATGCTGTAAGAAATCCCAAACCAAAATTAAATATACATGCTTACATGCAAACCTAGAACTGCCTTTATTGCACATTTTATGGGCCATCACAATTTGTAGAAGCCCAACTCTTTACAACATACTATAAGGAAACCAATTCCAAAATTTAGTTCAGCTAAGACAAGATAACCTGTAAACACAGCTTTCACGCAAAATGTGATGTGAAACATACACATTTTAAGCGCTATCAGAATTTGGGTTTCCACGGGAGCCCAGGAGTTACAGGAACCAAAATTACTTAAGCAGCCCTTAAGATAATGCTATAAGGAAGCTAATGACAAAATTTGATTGTGCTAGGGTAAGAAATGTAAGAGATATAGACATGTAAACACAGCTTACACGCAAAATTTGATGTGAAATGGGACACATTTTATGGGCTATCATAATTTGGGTTCCATGGGAGCCCATGGGTTACAGCAACCAAAATTGATAATGCAATAAGGAAGCCCATGGCCAAATTTGGTTGTGCTAGGATAAGAAATGTAAGAGTTATAGACTTGTAAACACAGCTTACACGCAAACCTTGATGTGGGACGCCGGCGCCGGGGGTGATTACATAAGCTCTCTTATTCTTCGAATATTCGAGCTAAAAACAAAGACAACAGGACCACATTTAATCAACAACCGGGCAAGATACCAATTGAACAACAACAACAAAACACAATGACAACATTATCAACTATAACTTAAACGACAACAACAAACTGACAAGACACAATCTGATCAAAAACAACAAAACACAATGACAATGGACCAATTTTAACTTAAACAACAACATCAACCAGGCAAGATACCAATTGGACAACAACAACAAAAGACAATGACAACATTACCAACTATAACTTAAACGACAACAACAAACTGACAAGACACCAACTGATCAAAAACAACAAAACACAATGACAACGGAACAATTTTAACTTAACAACAACAACCAGGCAAGATACCAATTGGACAACAACAACAAAACACAATTCCAATAGGACCAATTTTAATTTAAATGACAACAACAACCTGACAATATACCAATCGATCAAAAACAACAAAACACAATGACAACAGGACCAAATTGAATCAACAACAACAACTGGGCAATATACCAATTGAACAACAACAATAAAACACAATGACAACATTATCAACTATAACTTAAACGACAACAACAAACTGACAAGACACCATCTGATCAAAAACAACAAAACACAATGACAATGGACCAATTTTAACTTAAACAACAACAACAACCAGGCAAGATACCAATTGGACAACAACAACAAAAGACAATGACAACATTACCAACTATAACTTAAACGACAACAACAAACTGACAAGACACCAACTGATCAAAAACAACAAAACACAATGACAACGGAACAATTTTAACTTAACAACAACAACCAGGCAAGATACCAATTGGACAACAACATCAAAACACAATTCCAATAGGACCAATTTTAATTTAAATGACAACAACAACCTGACAATATACCAATCGATCAAAAACAACAAAACACAATGACAACAGGACCAAATTTAATCAACAACAACAACCGGGCAATATACCAATTGAACAACAACAATAAAACACACCCCTGCAGAAATAAATCCAAGCTTTTTTGCAATCCTTAGAATTCCATGGAATTTCATAGATCTGCAACATTTTGTTCACAGGAAAAAGTAAGAAAAAGCTTGGATCCATTATTCCTAGGAATTCCATGACATTTCAAGGATTTTGTGTGAGAATAACATGGAAAAGCTTGGATTTTTATTCCATCGAAATCCAAGGTTTTCCTGCTTGGAAAAAGCTTGGAATTGAACGGAATTGATTGTTTAAAATACCTCTGCTGAGAAAAGTTTGGACTTGTGAATTTTAATGTGTGGAAAAACCATGGAAAAGCTTGGAATTTACTTTTATTGTGTCAAGATAGAACTTTAAGAAAAGTCCATAGTTTTCCAAGCTTTTCCTTCTTTGAAAAAGAGTAGAATATCATGGACTTTTAATAATGAAATACAGAACAGAAGAAGTCATTTCTTTGATAGTAAAAGTATATTATATGAATAGATTATTTCAAATCCAATAGGCATCTGCCCGTGAGGTACAAATATGATAATATAATAATGACAGACAGTGATATTTTAAGACACAAATAAGCAATAATACAAAACTGAAATACGCATAACACTAGCCTGGTATGCATTATCTCAATGAATAATAATATGAACTTCTATCGTGGAGAAGGTGTTCACTATATACATGTAGTATAAATATTTTGCGACCTTTATTAAACATCTACTTAATATTTTGCCTCAAATGTATTACATGTTATATGTAAACTTATCCGCACATACACACACTTAAACCCTTAAATACATACTCACATACATGTATACTCATACACAAATATACTAATACAGTACTTACAAAAAGCATATACATTATAACTTATCTACATATATAAATAACCATGCTAATTATCAAAATATAATATTTCATTTCTTAATCTAAATGCCTTGTAGATGAATATACCCAATTTGTTTAAAACCAACATATTTTGACTTTTTAATCAAGAACAATTCAAGTAATTAAGAAGTGTACCACTTGGTTATTCTTCAAAATTATTTTGTTGGAGTGTAGTGGTTGTATAATAATGGAACATTTATTTAAATCTGAATTATATAGTTGTGTTGCGAGACCCTGTGAACGTCATAATTCCCAGGTGAAATGGAGACCATGGTCAGACCATGGTCATATTTGATAATGATGTAAACTATTTTTGACCATGGTTGACCATGGTGTTGTCCATGGTTGAGATTTTGAGACCATGGTTGACCATGGTCTTTAAATATATAAAGAATTAACTCAGTGAAAATGTGACAATCACTGACTTTTAGAAAACAAACTGTACTCTAGATATTTGGCAAATCTTCATAAAACAAATTTCAGTGAACTTTTGATAAAGTTTTAGTGAATATATTTATATTTGACCTTTTTCTTAAAGGAATGGTGCAGATGTTTCTGTTGAAATCAAAGACTTGTGGAATAAGTGATATATTCACATCCAAGTCAAAGAGTGACATAATTGACCTTAGGTCAAGCACTGGCAGATTGGAAAGTTTATTAGGGCTGCAAGAAGCAGGTAAATACTGCTAGATGGGTGTTATAAGATAACTGATTTTACATCCGGTTATTTAAGGAAATGGATTACAGTGCATTTTGGGGAGAAGATTTTGCTCAGTTTGAAATTTTGTGTGGGAAAAAAGATTTGCATGAAAAAAGGCTTAAATAGTGTCCATTTAACTTAATTAATTCTGTGTTTCCCCACAAAATGTGTATGGATTTAAAGTATATATCTGGAATATGTTGTCAAAAACTGAATTAGAAGGTTATAGCTACAAGTGAAACCTAACACAACATGGAATAATTGACAAGTGAGGTAAGAAGTTTCAATTTTCTACATGTAGAAATGAAATAATGCTAATTTGACACTGTAAGCTCATATTAGAAAATGTTGAACCTAACTGCATAACATAAAATGCCAACAGTGTATTTAATGTGAGCTGTTTTATTTGAGTTAGTTATCTAATTGATTTTGCTTAATTTCATTTAATATTTATTAATGAAGTCCATGATGTTTAAATGATGCATTAAGAAATTATCTTGATGAAATTGTGCACACTTATTTTACTGATATTATTGTTGAAATAAAATATGAAAATGTCTATACCCAAAATGTATAGTGTGAGTAGTAAATGGATGAAAAAGTATATGTGTAAATGTATGATTATGTCAAGTGGATGTCTTTGATATGTCATGGTGTTTGACCATGGTAGTCCATGAACTACCATGGTCAGAGGTCATGGTATACCATGGTAGTTTATGGTTGACCATGGTATTTCATGGGGTATCATTGTAGTACCATGATCTCTGACCATGATAGTTCATGGTCTCTGACTACCAGACACCATGGTTGACCATGGTCCGAGACCATGAACTACCACGGTCAGAGACCATGGTCATGGACCATCAAGTGCCATTTACCAAAACATGGTCTACCATGGTCTCCTGACCATAAACTACCATGAACTATAAACTACCATGGTAGTTCATGGTTATGAACTACCATGGTAGTCATGGTTTTAAACCGTTCATGTCGCCTGGGTAATCCAGGACCAAACTATTGCATAAACAGTAATTATATTGGAGGTGACATGAAATCCAATTTAGTGCATTTGCACATATATGATATTGAAAGACAGTATGACGGATTAAATTGTATTTGGATCGACTCTCATAATTGTTCCAGATCGCCTCCATTCCCTTTAATACTTGCGCTGTCAAGAGTAATGCATACTGTCATTCATGGCTTTAATACATATTTATCTATTCATAATTATGGAAGAATATAAGACCTGTTGATGGGAACTGGAATTGTATAGAGCATATGTTATTGTGTGTGCGTTGGTCAAAACCAGAGAGTTGTAAAAAAATAAAAACATGTTTTAGTGTGTGCATGACAGAGAGAAATTTATTTAGAGCATGTGTTATTGTGTGTGCGTTTGCATGTTTTATTGTGTGCATAACAGAGAGATATTTGTAAATAGCATATTTTAGAAACCAGAAGAGATGGAACAATAATTCTGGTATAAAATTGTTACTAACCAAAAACGAAAATGGGCAAAGCAACCCCATAATATAATTTGCATAAAATAGCGCATTCAAAAATGCTATGAGATTTATTTCCGCCCTACTATGTTTTGAAATTGTTTGACTTGAAAGAGGACATTCTAAGCTTTGT
This sequence comes from Cyrtodaria siliqua, assembly GCA_037043455.1. Lineage (NCBI taxonomy): Eukaryota > Metazoa > Mollusca > Bivalvia > Adapedonta > Hiatellidae > Cyrtodaria > Cyrtodaria siliqua. The sequence goes on from JAWPHD010006772.1 coordinate 130,231, forward strand.
TCACTCTCTTACGATTCCTGAAATAGGTATTTTCAATACCATGCTGTTGGTTTTCGCATGCTGCGACACAATTATTGTGGCATTTGTTTTTAATATTAAATAAGTTGGGAATGTGTGTTATTTATGTACTGTATTTTTCATTCAAAGGGAGAAAAAAACAATCAGAAATATTTATGTGGTGGGGTGTGTGTGGGGTGTGTGTGTGGGGGGGGGGGGGGGGGCTTAAGAATTTGTAACTGTTTAGGGCCATTTTGTTGGAATTATGATTTCTTGGGGAAAACACATATACTTCTCCAAACATTTCTTAGCAAGGATTTCCATGAAATTTCATTGATTTTAGTCATATATGCATACCCTTGGAATTCCATGGAATACTATGGATTTCTTGGCTTGATTTCATTTATATTTATATACTGTCTACCAATGGAATTTCATTGAATACAATGGAATTTTTGGGTCAATTCAATTGATTTATTATAATGTCTCCCCATGGAATTAAATGGAATACAATGGAATACTTGTAACAGTTCCATTTAATGTTTTATAAAGGTCTGGCAGTGAAACTCCATGGTATTTCTGGGCCAACACCACCAAGCTTTTCCAAGCTTTTCCAAGCTTTTAATCCTTGATATTCCATGGAATTTAAAAGAAAAAAATCCTTAGAAATGCATAAAAAACTATGGAATTCTTTGGATTTCCCACTGGAATTTCGCTGGGGCAATGACAACAGGACCAAATTTAATCAACAACAACAACCGGGCAAGATACCAATTGAATAACAACAACAAAACAAAATGACAATAGGACCAATTTTAACATAAACGACAGCAACAACCAGGCAAGGTACCAATTGAACAAAAACAACAAAACAAAATGACAACAGGACCAATTTTAACATAAACGACAGCAACAACCAGGCAAGGTACCAATTGAACAAAAACAACAAAACACAATGACAACAGGACCAAAATTTAATTTAATCAATAACAACAACCGGGAATCATATTGATTCGACAGCAACAACAAAACACAATGACAACAGTACCAAATTCAATCAACAACAACAACCGGGAAAGATATTGACTGGACACTAACAACAAAACACAATGATAACAAGATCAAATTTAATCAACAACAACAACCGGGAAAGATACCAATTGAACAACAACAACAAAACACAATGACAACAGGACCAAATTTAATCAACAACAACAACCAGTCAAGGTACCAACTGAAAATAAAACAATACACAATGACAATATGACCAAATTTAATCAACAACAACAACCGGGCAAGATACCAATGGAACAACAACAAACAAACACAATGAAAACAGGAACACATTTAATATAAACAACAACAACCTGTTAAGATATTGATTGGGCAACAACAACAAAACAAAATGACAACAGGACCAGTTTTAACTTAAATTGCAGCAACAACCTGGCAAGATATTGATTGGACAAAACAATCAAACCCAATGACCACAGGACCAATTTTAATTTAAATGACAACAACAACCTGGTAAGATATTGATTGAACAACAACAACCAAATTCAATAACAACAGAACCAAAATTAACATACAGAACAACATGAACCAGGCAAGATATCGATTGGAAAACAACAACAAAAAACAATGACAAGAGGAACAAATTTTAATTTAATCAATTGCAATTGAATTGGGGTTTTAAGGCGCACCAACACATGAAAAGGTTATATGGCGCCTAACAGGCATGAACATGCCAGGCTCATCTTCCATGTACATCGAGATAAAATATGGAAAATGGGCCTAGAACCTTCTCACCCTGAACTGCAGAGTTGCTGCAAATTCTATCGTAGAAACTCCATTTTCGCTGGAGCCACGTTATTGTTTTTCTGCCACTGCTCTTTTGATGTGAGCGAGATAGCACCTGAAACAATGCAGGGATCATGATGAAGACCTTTAATGAACATGAACAAAAAATGATAAAATGAACATGAATTTGGGGGGATTCTACCCCTCTGCCTACCCCTCCAAAGGGATCTGCAGTGACCCTATTCTTTGCCCCGTGAACAAACGGGGACCCCCGGGAACCACACGGAGCTTAATTTAATCAGTAACAACTACCGGCAATCATATTGATTCAACAGCAACAGCAACAACAAAACACAATGACAACAGTACCAAATTCAATCAACAACAACAACCGGGCAAGATATCGACTGGACAATAACAACAAAACACAATGACAAACGGACCAATTTTAACTTAAACGACAACAACCGGGAAAGATACCAATTGAACAACAACAATAAAACACAATGACAAATGGACCAATTTTAACTTAAACGACAACAACCGGGAAAAATACCAATTGAACAACAACAACAAAACGATAACGGACCAATTTTAACTTAAACGACAACAACAACCTGACAAGATACCAACTGATCAAAAACAACAAAACACATTGACAACAGAAACAAATTTAATCCACAACAACAACAACCGGGCAAGATACAAATTGAACAACAACAAAACAGAATGACAACAGGAACAAATTTAACATAATTAATGAATGGTGTTTTACGGCACGTCGACACATAAATAGGTCATATTGTGCGCAAAATTTAACATAAACAACAACAACTTGTTAAGATATTGATTGCACAACAACAACAAAACACAATGTCAACAGGACCAATTTTCAATTAAAGGGAATATAGCAACACAGCCAAACAATCTTTATTGCTGAGAGTTCTGAAAAACTTGGAAAAGGGTGAAAGAATTATCAAAATTGGATGATAAACAAAATAAGCTAAATTTTTAGAGCTATGACATCACAGTTCTAAATGACCATATATGGAATACTGAAAATATGCAAGTTTGCTCATTTATATGGGAAACAATCAAAGTAACTGTATGAAGAATATGTATAACTAATTGTAATAATGCTTTATTTGCCCAGTTAAGGAGTTTGCATTCATTTGCAGTGATTTGCTTTGCTTTAAATGATATTCATCCATATTCCATATATGGTCATATGGAACTATGACGTCATAGTTTTCAAAATGGCGGCTCCCATATCCATTTTAGTACAACCTTCAAATAATCATATCTTTTTTGTTTATCATCCGATTTTGATAATTCTTTCACCTTTTTGCAAGTTTTCCAGAACTCTCAATAAAAGAGCTGTTTGGCCGCGTCGCTACATTCCCTTTAAACAACAAAAACCTGATAAGATACCAACAGGACAATAACAACAAAACACAATGACAACAGGACCAATTTTAACTTAAATGACAACAAACGGGCAAGATACCACTTGGAAAACAACAACAAAACACAATGACAACAGGACCTAATTTTAATTTAATCAATAACAACAACCGGGAAAGATATTGATTTGACAGCAACATCAAAACACAATGACAACGGGACCAACTTTAATCACAACAACATCCAGGCAAGATACAAATTAAGCAACACCTACAAATCATAATAACCGGACCAAATTTAATCAACAACAACAACCGAGCAAGATACCAATTGAACAACGACGACAAAACACAATGAAAACTGGATTTTTTTTTTAACTTAAACGACAACAACCAGGTGTGGGGGTTGGTGTGGATGAGGGCAACATATTTGTGTAAGAAGCTATGTAACAATTGACCAAAACAACACAGAAATATGTAAAAACAAGAGGCCCAAGAGGGCCTGTGGACGCTCTACTGGCTCAAGATAAAGTTTATGTAAAAGGGGCCATAAGTCTTTCAAACATCATTCAACCAGAACATGGCAATGACAGGTGCAACTAGGCTTAGTACTGATCATCCTCGCCGAGATTCACTGAAATCTGGCAAAGAGTTCAGAAGAGACTAATCTGGACAAAGTTTGTGTATTAAAACATTTAAAGGGTCACAACTCTGCCAAAAATCATTCAACCGAAATATGGCGATGATATGCATAACCAAGCTTGATACTGATCATCCTTGTCAAGTTTCGTCTGTATCCAGCCAGGAGAAGTAGATAAGAACAAAATCTGTGTATTAAAACCTTTAAAGGGCCATAACTCCGCCAAAATCATTCAACCGGAACACGGCTATGATTTGCACAACTAGACATAGAATTGATCATCCCTAAAAAGTTTTGTTTAATCCGGCCAGGGGTTCAAGAGAACTAGTCAGAACAAAGTTTGTGTATTAAAACATTTAAAGGGCTATAACTCCGCCAAAACCATTCAAGTGGAACGCGATGACTATGTATAACTAGGCTTGGTACTGATCATCCCTGCAAAGTTTCAATGAAATCCGGCCAAATGAAGGCCCTTTCATTTTAATGAGGCCAAGATATAGCATATTTCAGAAATTCAAGGGCCATGACTCCGATGTAAATGGTCCAATCTGAATGTTTTTCGAACTTGTCCAAGCTTTCAATGATATTAACAATCTGGTAAAGTTTCTTAAAGATCGGATGAAAGATGCCTTATCGTCTTAACGAGGCAAAATATAGGATTTTAACTAAATCAAGGGCCATAACTCCACTGTTACTGGTCCGATCTGGCTGGTTTTCGAACTTGCCCGAGCTGTCATTGATATTAACAGTATAGTAATAAAGTTTCATAAAGATCGCATGAAAAGTGAAGGCCCTATCGTCTTAACGAGGCAAAGTATAGCATTTTTAACTAAATCAAGGGCCATAACTCATCTGTTACTGGTCCGATCTGGCTGGTTTTCGAAATTGTCTGAGCTGTCATTGATATAAACAATCAGGTAAAGTTTTGTAAAGATCAGATGAAAGATGAAGGCCCTATCGAATTAACGAGGCAAAATATAGCATTTTTAACTAAATCAAGGGCCATAACTCATCTGTTTCTGGTCCGATCTGGCTGGTTTTCGAAATTGTCTGAGCTGTCATTGATATAAACAATCAGGTAAAGTTTTGTAAAGATCAGATGAAAGCCCTATCGAATTAACGAGGCAAAATATAGCATTTTTAACTAAATCAAGGGCCATAACTCCGCGGTTACTGGTCCGATCTGGCTGATCTTCGAAATGTCCGAGCTTTCATTTATATAAACAATCTGGTAAAGTTTGGTAAAGATCGAATGAAAGATAAAGGCCCTATCGTCTTAACGAGGCAAAATATAGCATTTTTAACTAAATCCAGGGCCATAACTCCGCTGTTAATGGTCCGATCCAGCTAGTTTTCGAACTTGTTCTAGCTCTCATTTATATAAACAATCTGGTAAAGTTTGGTAAAGATTGGATGAAAGATGAAGGGCCTATCATCTTAATGAGGCAAAATATAGCAATTTTAACTAAATCAAGGTCAATAACTCCGCTGTTAATCATCCGATCTAGCTGGTTTTTGCAATTGTCTGAACTGTCATTAATATTAACAATCTGTGCAAGTTTGGTAAAAATCAAATAATAAATGAAGGTGCTAGAGTGTTCACAAGGCTTAATATGGCATTTTTCAGCAGAACAAGGGCCATAACACCGGTGAAATTATTTCGATCTTGCCGGTTTTCGAACTTGTCCGAGCTTTCATTGATATAAAGACACTGGCAAAGTTAAGTAAAGGTTCGATTAATATTCAAGGCCCTAGAGTGTTCACAAGGCAGAAAATAGCATTTTTCAGAAAAAACAAGGGCCATAATTCTGGTGTTACTCATCCGATTTAGCTGGTTTTTGAACTTGTTTGAGCTTTCATTGATATTAACAATCTGTGCAAGTTTGGTAAAGATCAAATAATAAATGAATGTGCTAGAGTGTTCACAAGGCAGAAAATGGCATTTTCCAGAAAAAAACAAGGGCCATAACTCTGGTGTTACAGAACCAATTTAACTGATTTTCAAACTTGTCCAAGCTATTATTGGCATTAACAATCTGTGCAAGTTTGGTAACGATCAAATAATAAATGAATGTGCTAGAGTGTTCACAAGGCAGAAAATGGCAATTTTCAGAAAAAACAAGGGCCATAACTCCGGTGTTACTGATCCGATTTGGCTGGTTTTCGAACTTGTCCGAGCTTTCATTGATATTAACAATCTGTGCAAGTTTGGTAAAGATCAAATAATAAATGAAGGTGCTAGAGTGTTCACAAGGCTTAATATGGAATTTTTCAACAAACAAGGGCCATAACTCCGGTGAAATTTATCCGATCGGGCTGGTTTTCGAACTTGTCCGAGCTTTCATTGATATAAAGACACTGGCAAAGTTTCGTAAAGATTCAATTAATAATGAAGGCCCTAGAGTGTTCACAAGGCAAAAGTTAACAGACGGACGGACGGACGGACGACGGACGACGGACAATTCGCCATCCCATAAGCTCTGCTGGCCTTCGGCCAGTAGAGCTAAAAACCACAAGAAATCCGTGGATTCACATGTCTCACCTAACGGAGGCTTGACTTAGAAATAAAAAGGTCAATGATGCTTAAATGGAAGTTTGTAAACATTTTAGTAACTAAAAGCAATCGAGTTTGCCGTTTGCCGAGATGACATTTAAGTGCATTGTTTAAAAACAAAATGTCATTCCATTAAAAACAAGAGGCCCAAGAGGGCCTGTGGATGCTCTACTGGCTAAAACGGCTCATATCAAGGGTTGTCGACCTACAATTTCCATCAGTAGTTTTTTTTAAAACATTGCAAAAACAACAGGGATAGGATGGCCTTAGATCGCTCACCTGGTAATCATGGGCAATAAGTATGCTGTGTCTAGCATGAGCATTTTTTAATTTGTCCCACGGGAGCGGGGGTGGGGAAGGGGGCGGGGGGGGGGTGTGTGTGTGTGGGGGGTTATATTAACGTTCTAAACAAATATGGTAAAGATCAGATAAAAAAATTAACTACAATATAGCATTTTTCAACAAATCAAGAGCCATAACCTGTCGTTACTAACTAGATCTAGCTGGTTTTCGAACTTGTCCAAAATGTCATTGATATACCATGCTTTGCACAACTAGACACCATACTGAGGCTTCCTGCCAAATTTTATAGAAATCCAACAAGCCGTTTAGGAGGATTAACGCCGACAAGAAATTTAAAGTAAAAATGTCTAAGTGCCATAACTCCGTCATCAATCAGCAAATTGGAACAAAAGCGCGATATGCACAACTAGACATCTTACCGATGCTTTCTGCCAAGTTTCGTTGAAATCCAACAATGCGTTTAGGAGGAGTAGCGCCGGCAAGAAATTAAACAAGAGCTGTCGGAGAACAGCGCAGCTCGACTATTCGATTTTTCGGAGAATAATAAATTTATAGCTAGTATATACCATCAGAAAACAAGGCTACAGAAAACACTACTAAATCGTTTCTAAAACAGGGTGGCCTTACACAAGGCAAGACCTATTAGTTGTTTTGACGACTTTATACTGGATATATTATGAAACAGCGGTGTTTATGTTCATATATCTTATTACTGATATATATCACGTGTAAGGGGGGCAATATGTCCGCAAAGTGCCAGTGTGTCTGCGGACTTATTGGATCATACGTAAGTGTTGAATATGTCCGGAACAAGCGAATATGTCCGAGGCTACATCAATGTGGGGTGGGGTTGGGAGCACAACATAACTATGTGTAAGAACTGACAAAAACTACACAGAAATATGTAAAAAAATAAAAATCGAGTTTTGAGTGGGGTGCGGGGTGGGGGTGGGAGAGAGGCGGGGTTGGATGCTAGGGGGAGTGGGGTGAGGGCAACATATATGTGTAAGAAGCTATGTAATTATTCACCAAAACAACACAAAAATATGGAAAAAAAATCGAGTTTTGAGTGGGGGTGCGGGTGGGAGAGAGGGCGGGGGGTGGATGGTGGGGGGGAGTGGGGTGAGGGCAACATATATGTCAGAAGCTATGTAATTATTCACCAAAAACAACAACAAAATATGAAGAAAAAAATCGAGTTTGAGTGGGGGATGGGGTAGAGGCGTGGGGTGGGGGAGGGCAACATGTGTAAGAATTGACTAAAACAACAAAGAAATATGTAAAAAAAAAAGAAAAGTTTCAAGTGTGGGGGAAGGGTCGGTTGGGAGGGGGTGAGAGGCGGGGTAGGGGGGGGGGGACGGGGATGGTTGCAACCTATATGTGTAAGAAAGGACTAAAACAACACAGACATATGTAAAACAAGAGGTCAATGACCTTGAAGCTCTACTGATTGATTTTGATTTCAGGAAGTAGTGGCTACAGACTTGTTTTTTAAAACTTATTTTTTAGCCGTGGCGGCCATCTTGAATTTCCGGCCGACCTGAAATTTTGCTAGGATCAATTAGACATTAAGAGCAACATTCCTGTAAAGTTTCATGAAAATCCGCCAAGTAGTTTCAAAGGAGTAGTCGCTACAAGTTTTTACTATATAACTCTTATGTAAACAAAGATGGCCTGCAGCCATGTTGAAACCGTTGAATCAAAACAATTTTTGACAAGGACCAACATCATGTCAAGCTGATCATTTTAGAAAAAGTCCCATATCAATATCACTTATAGTTTTCAAGAAGTAGTCGCTACAAACTTGTATTTTTAGCCGTGGCGGCCATCTTGAATTTCCGGCCGACCTGAAATTTTGCTAGGATCAATAAGACATCAAGAGCAACATTCCTGTGAAGTTTCATGAAAATCCGTCAAGTAGTTTCAGAGGAGTAGTCGCTACAAGTTTTCATTATATAACTCTATGTAAACGAAGATGGCCGCTGCAGCCATGTTTAACGTCGAATCAAAACGATTTTCGGCAAGGACCAACATCATGTCATGCTGATCATTTTAGAGAAAAAGTCCCATATCAATATCACTTATACTTTTCAAGAAGTAGTCGCTACAAACTTGTTTTTTAAAAAACCTATTTTTAGATCTGGCGACCATCTTGGATTTCACATCAACATGAATTTTTGCTAGGATCAACTGGACTTCATGGGCAACATTTCTGTAAACTTTCATGAAAATCCATTCAGTAGTTTCAGAGGAGTATTCTCTACAAAAAAAAAGTTTACGGACAGACAGACGGACAGACGGACGACGGACGCCGCACCACGGCATAAGCTCTGCTGATCTCTGATCAGTAGAGCTAAAAAAACAATAAAAAAAATAGATTTTCAAGTGGGGGTTGGGTGGGGGGGGGGGAGCGTGAGTGGGTTGGGGGAGTGCAGGGGGCGGGAGGCGGGGGGGGGGGGGGCAACAAATGTGTGTAAGAATTTACTAAAACAACAAACAAATATGAAAAAAAAGAAAAGAAAAAAATGTCCAAGTATGGGGCGGGTGGGTGGGTGGGGGGGGGGTGTGGGTGAGGGGGGTGAAGGGGTG